>JAVQKC010004523.1:0-39539 GCA_036025475.1 Philypnodon macrostomus
CTCCTGCTCCGGGCATACAGGGACCGGACAGCCCTTAGCAAGGGGCCGCCAACCCCATACTCCCGGAGCACCCCCCACAGAATACCACGAGGGACACGGTCGAATGCCTTCTCCAAGTCTACAAAGCAAAGTGGACTGGTTGGGCAAACTCCCATGAGCCCTCGAGCACCCTACGGAGGGTAAAGAGCGGGTCCAGCGTTCCACGACCAGGACGATAACCGCATTGTTCCTCCTGCATCCGAGGTTCGACTATCGGCCGAATTCTCCTCTCCAGCACCCTGGCGAAGACTTTCCCGGGGAGGCTGAGAATTGTGATCCCTCTGTAGTTGGAACACACTCTCCGGTCCCCCTTCTTAAAAAGAGGTACCACCACCCCGGTCTGCCACTCCAGGGGTACTGTCCCCGACCGCCATGCGATGTTGCAGAGACTTTCAAGACACCCAAAGCGCTTTACAAGTATTCATTCACTCCACAGTCACCACCGAAAACCAATCACACATCCACATTCATTCATAGGCAATGTGGGTTAAGTGTCTTGCCCAGGGACACAACGACAGTGTGTGCTTCGACGGGGACTCGAACCACCGACCCTCTGGTTGAAGGGTGAGCACCTACCCACTGCACCACCGCCGCCCCAATATGTGCTTTATTACAATATTATTTAACCGTTTTATTGCAGATTGTGTTATTGTGCTATTGGCCAGTTTATTATGATAACTACTAGATCGAGTTATTGTTCATACATGAAAACTAATAAAGATATTTTTGGATATGGATTCAAACCAACTGGAACCTTCTCAGTATTGATGTTGTGATTCTGTTGATTTGATTGTGTTTTTTGCTGCTCATGTTTATTTAAGATGTATATGACACTATAAAGTTTGCGGATATTGGAAAGGTAAAAAACTGGGATAATCATGTATGCTGTTGGATCATTTCACAAGTGGCATAAATATTGTGATATTTTTTGAAGTAATATTTTAAAATGTGTTATCGTAACAGGCATATACTGCTAAAAAATAAAATGTAAAAACAGTGTACATTTCTGATCATATTCACACACACACATGTGCTGTCAGTCAGAAAAGGGCGAAATGATTGTGTCAGCTGAGGTCAGTGTGAGACGTGACAATATTCTTAGCGCATGATTTTAATAAACAGATCCTGTTAGGTCGGGGGAATATTCATCGAGGCACTTTGACATTTTACCTTTCCGCAGGTTGCCGTGATACAAACAAGGCCTGGTGACATTACCATGTTCTGTTTAAATAATTCAATTTTCTATAGTCACAAGGCTAAATAATCAGCCTATAAGCTAAAAAAATTCACCGCGAGGTCGTCTGTAGGGCTGTTTCTCGTGGACAAAATCACATCCTCTCTCCCAAAGAGTGAAATTTTAGTTAAAAATTAGATGAAAGCTCATGTTGACCTCTTTGCATCGATCACATTTGATCTGTTCGACAAACAGCAGCTATTTCTGAGAATATTGCTTTAGATTTTCTACTTTCTTGGCTCAAACCAGTAAATCTACTAGATCAAGGGTAAATGCTTAATCTATTGACTCCACAAAGGATCCAAACAATGTTCTAGATTCTTCATTAAGAATTATTATTTTGTTCCATTACCGTCCTTCCCAATCTTTCAGTGTGGCTTGCAAGACCCACAACCCTAAATCAGTAAAAACATCCTTCAATAAATGTATGTCCCAGGTAACTTGGAGGAAGTGTCTGGGGAGAGTAAATTCTTGACTGAAAAACTATAAGCAGCATACACAAACACATTCACCTCCACAGAACACTTGTAATTTCTTTGAATAAAAGTTACTCTCTGCACTCTCTCAACGTCCCCCTATTTTCTTCTATTGTGTTTATGCTGTTAACGGGAACACAATCTAAGTGGCACTTATTGAAATTTTCAGGTTCCACCTCGGGCCTTTGTGAACGGAGGAAAATGTTTCTTTGGTGACTTAAGAGCTCATTTCGGCAAACTATTCCCCATTAGCCGTGCACATTGTTTGTCTCCATATCACATCTGACAGGCCTGTGTTTTGTCTAATAACAATGATGTCGTATTGCTGTGGTGTGCGGGGCTTGTGCTACAGTTTTTCTCTGTACAGTGAGCAGAGCTGATAAACGCGTGTGATTTGCAGAGTGTTTGACAGTTTGCTTATTTCTCGTTTGCGCAGAGGGGCCACTCATCAGCTAATTTCAACATGGCAGCCTCCGAGGCACAGGTCTTTGGGGAAATGTCATTTTTAATTAAATCCCCGGTCCTTTAAGATAAGCAGTTAGGCGTTGATTTTACCCAGGGCACGCGCTGTCACAAATCTGGGAGCATGACGCCTGTCTGTCAGAATTAATCATTATGCTAAAATTGTTTTTATTAGTAACCTTTTTGTCCACTACCAATTAAAAATCTAATCTGCATGACTCTGTAGGCTACTGTGCTTTACCCGCTCAAGGACACTTCACATCTGGGCTATTCCCTCAAAGATTATTTGGACAACTGGGCCTATTTATATTTGTATTAGGCTTAACAGTATGGTTTATATTTCTGTTGTGTTTGTTGCATGTTGTTATTATTTAGGCCTATCTGTTTATTTATAGGCTACTTTCTTGATGTGCAATTGCATTAGCCTATGCACTTTACATATTGAATCTAGAGTAATATACAACAGTTCACAAATTACCATTAGAACTGTATATGTATGCATGTTTGTATGCATCTATCTAATGCCTCACATTTCTCACTTCTCCAGCAGTGTCCACAGCCCTCAGCTCCACGGTGTGAGCTTCGGCACTTTCCGCCTACTTCCGCCGCTCTTCTTCGGCTCGCTCATGCCGCCTCCATCTTGCTGCCGTGTGTATGTGGTGCGTGCGCAGGCACTGTGCAGGAGCGAAAATAAGACTCAACGCAGTGAGGAACAGAAATGGACGGGTAAGAATTGATGAGCGACCAGCTCTGTTATAGACAGAAAAGCTTTAGCAGAAACGAAGACCAGATGACTAGAAATGTAGGGCTTGTATCAAAGCTAAGGAGGAGTTGTGCGCTCGCGTGCTAATGTGTTACCATAGCCACGCGCTCAGCCTTTGAGGAAGTACACAACATTAGCATGCTAACGCAACTTAGCTCAGTTTGTCTTTACTGCTAGTTATACGTATCGATTATAGAAGCTAACTTGATTATTTTGTGTGCGTTGTTTTGCCTGTTGCACGGTTGTTTTTAGTAGTTTGCGCAACGGCCGCCGCGTTTGTTGAAGCTGCTGTTGTCAGATCAAGTTTGCCAAATTGCTATTGCGTTAAAATGGTTTGTGTGATGTTGATAAAGAGCTAGCTGATCGAGTGGGCACTTTACATTTAGCCTAGACTCGATGCAAACAGTAGATGCGCAGTTATGTTCTATGAAACCATGTTATTTACAGTGTGTCAAAGTACAGTAGGGTGTGTCAGTGACAATGGCATGGACGGTGTATGCTCTGCGGGTGTAAGCTCTGCGTAACATGGACTAGAACTGTGACGGCTATAGCAAGTTTGATAACATTGCCACTAAGATCTTGGTCTGAGAATGATTATTTTTGTTTATTTAGTGGTGGGTAATGATAGAATGCATGCTGATTGAAAGGACTAAATGAAGAATGTCACAACATTAACACATGGGCTTCTTTACTGTATTTATCAGAATGTATGTTTGTTTTTTTTCAGCATCAGTGATGTTGCAGTTGGAGTAAAGGTAAGGTTATTGTGCACATTATTTTTATTCATGTATTAATTGGCCCTTAGTCACTTTTAAATGTAGAATAACATAATGATACAACTATCAAATTAACTGTAGGGGTGGGCAATTATGCTAAAAATACAATATATATATTTTTTTCAAAAGCCAATATCACAATTTAGATTTGATCACGCCTTACATGGATGACTGCTGCTAAATAATACATTTTTAACTATGTCAATATACGTCCAATTCAATGTTCATCATAACACTTAATATTTTTTGTTTTTATTAATATGAACACTGTCATGTTACAGTAAAAATGACGGTGAGGTGCAGAGTATAAATGCATGGACTAGGGTTGGGAACCTAAGGGGACCTCACGATTTGATACGCTATACACGGTTCACGATACCGATAATATGTCAATATGGTGATACTCGATATATTGCACAAGATAAATCACTGTTTTTGAAAAAAAATAAATGCAGTTAATTTAATAATTAGAGGTGAATACTTCAAATTTATCTCACAACTTTCTAAAAAAAAAATAAAAACAAAATGTAAGCACTGCCAGATTAAATTTTGTGAAATATACAAAATATAATGAATTCTGATTTACTGATACAGCAGCCTGCAATACTGATACCCTATCTCAAAAAAACAAAATCTCCATATATCAATATTTTGTCCCACCCCAACATTCTTTTTTGGTAGTTTGACATTTGGTTAGGACGCTTTCTTTAGAACATCCTCTCATGTTATCAATGGTGACTCAGACCAATGTTTGCTGACTTTGTGTGGCTTTGCATATCCTCACCACACCATGGGTCACTGTAAACAAAACAAGAAACCTGAAACCTGAAGATGATGTAGGTCTAAAATCATACCTCAAATGCATTTCAGTCTCTATTGAAAGACACACCAACGTTGATTGCGTAGAACTGTCCATTTTTGCCTATTGTTGTCTTGCATAATGTTCTTTATGGAAACACCACCATTGTACGTTCACAGTTCAACATAGCCCTAAAACAAATGTGGTAATTGGTTAGGAGGGTTCTTTTTACCAAACCAATCCCTTTCCCTGTGTTGTGTTTCTGCCCACGTAACCACATTTAGTGTATGCCAAATGCATTTCAGCTGGCATAAAACAAAGTTATAGTCATCTTTTGAGGAGAAACAGAACAACCCTAATCCAGATTTATCTCATAATGGTCGGACCTTCCCATTCGCTTTATTTCATCCATAATTCAATGTCAGAAGCAGAATCGAGAGGGTTGCCAGCTGCTGTAGCCTGAAAAAATCACTATATTTTAAAACGTGTCTTAGCTCCTCTGCAATGTGTGAACTGTTAAACAACATTATGGCTGATAAAGCTATACTACACTACACTGCAAATAACGACAAAACAGCTCACAGTGCACCCCGCTCATAGTTGGTGTGACCCCTAATGTGGTGAATGTGAGTGAATTTAAGCAAAGGTAACTCTGGCTTTGGTAGTTTTCCACCCGATTATGTGATTCTACACTGCAAACATTCCTAACTATTATCCAGTTTATTGTATGATCAGATGATTAAATAATTCACTTTAAACTCTAGCAAACATGATACTTTTCATTTGAAACAACTTTTATTATCATTTGACTTATGTGTGTCTAGCTCCTCTCGCAGGCCTTGTATTGTCTAGTTTATGGAAACCGTAAAGCATGTTAGTGACAGATGAGCAATTGGCTGGGATTGGGTCAGACGGAATCACAGTGGGGCTGCATGGAGCCGTTCTAAAGTTGTTGGTGTAATAGGTCCCCAGCCAGGTTCCCCGTCATCCCATCAGTCAGGTTTAAGAGCGTCGAGCCACTGGGACCCGCGGCAGCTCAGATAAAATGACACTTCTTGACATCTTAAATTCAGGGAGATGAAAGCCTCTCCAGTGATGGAAGCAGCCAGGCACTCTTCTCTTCCACTCCCTCTGTTCCATTAAACAGTCCTTAGACAGCTCACTTTTATCACTGTCCTAAGGGCCTCATGTGGAAATGAAGATGCTTCTGCCAATATATTTTCCACCTATTGTGTCTGACCATTAAGCCGGCACCATATTAGAAAAACATATAATATACCACAAACTTCAAATTATTTGAATGCTGCAGTAGCAATGAAGACTAAATACCTTTTTATGAAGAAAAAAAATTGGGTAAAATCTCAAAATGTGCCTTAAATGCAATATAATAATAATAATAATAATAATACCTTCCATTTTAGATAGCGCTTTTCAAGACACCCAAAGCGCTTTACATATTATTTTTTTTTTGTATTATTCATTCACTCCACAGTCACACCTGATGATGGTAAGCTACTTATGTAGCCACAGCTGCCCTGGGGCACACTGACGGAAGCGTGGCTGCCAGTTTGCGCCCACGGCCCCTCCGACCCCCACCAAACGCCAATTACACAACCATTCTCATTCATAGGCAATGTGGGTTAAGTGTCTTGCCCAGGGACACAACAACAGTGTGTGCTTAAACGGGGACTCAAACCACCGACCCTCTGGTTGAAGGACGAGGTAGAAACATTAGCTCAGAAAAACCACTTGTTACGTTCATCACCATCTCTGAACTCTCAAGATGACAAAACAAGCTAACCTAATAAAGTGGTCAGCGAGTCTATGCGTAATGTTAAACTTCACAATGGATTTGACTGCATCGTGTGGAAACCTGTTCATTTTCTGGAGATGTACAGAGTCTGAACTGCCAACAGTGATCTGAAAAGTGCAGCCGATTAGAGGTTTTTTTTCTGCCAATGAGATTCACAATGTAATCTCTCTTCACGTGTTCACGTGTTCACATGTTCTGGTAATGGCTCTCCCTTTGACAAAACTTACCAGATTGGTTTCCCCTCAGGAATACACAGCCACATACAGTAAGGCCCTCTTTTTTCAATCCTTTGATGCAAAATAAAAATTGTGTATGTGAAACTGACCCATTTTTTTCCTCTCCTCTCTTTTGGGGTTTTTTTATGGGATCCCGTATTACCCTACAAAAGTCTGCGTTGGCACTGATGGGTTTCTAAGACCTACTTTTCTATTGAATTCTTCATAATCTCCATTTCACTTTTAATGTGATTAGCCTGATGATATATAGAAACTCAAATCCATGGCACGTAACTGTAGATTTCTGTAGCGCACTTAAGCAGAAGGAACACACTGTCAGCTGTGCGTGAATAGTTCTGTGATTGAAATTGATTTTGAAATGAAACCACCACCACGACCACTGCATACAATAATTATTTGCTCTCAATCAATTGGATGAGCTTTTTCAAATTAAATACCCTGTAAAGATGAACAGTAATCATGGTTAGGACGCAACGATTAGATTGGACCACTGGGCCGACTAACTTCAACTTGTATCGTCTACTACAAGTAACGTTTAGATACATACAACCCAAAACAGCAACAAAGATTCTTCTACAGAATCTTCTAGTTTAGGGGTAAATGCTCCATCCGCACTATAAGCAGCCAGATTACCATAATTCCATGTAACTATATAACTCTCCACATTAAGGGGCAGATTAAACCAAATTATTATTGAATTTGCTCAATAAATACATACCACTGTGGTGCGCTTACATGACCAAAATAGTGTATGCAGCTCATGTTCTTTAGAAAAATCAAGGCTGCATTTGCACACAGGAGCTCTGTTCAATCTGACATTTGAAGTATTCATTGTAAATAGGTATATTAGGTAACGTGGAACTCATTTGTGGACCCTTGCAGGACTTGACCACCCTCTACGACACACTCCCAATCACTGCACCCAACCAACCACTGCATCTCCAGCATTACCCAGCATGCCTCTCTCTACTGAACTTAATAGGAGTCCACAACTAAGCCCACAGAGCCCAATTACAAGGTTCCACCTGCAATCACGGAGCTCAAGTTGTGTTTTCTAAAGGCGCAGTGTAAAAGTCGTTCTGTGGCTCTTCTGGTCTCTTAATGGGCTGTTTTTTGGTTTTGGACGAATGAGAAATCTGTTTACTGGACCATTATTTATTGCTGAGGTGCTGTTTTCCACCCTCTGAGGAACAATTTGGCCTGAAACAGCTTCTTTGGTGAGAGTTGCACACAGCATTTTAAACACTTTAAAAGGAGGCCATTAATAACGGCTCTAGTGGCAACATAACAAGGGAGGGTTGTTCAGTAACGTTAATGTACATCCTTTCAAAGTAAAAGCAAATGAACAGAACACTGTCTTAGACATACTCTATTGATGTTCATTACCACAATTTAGCTTTTGATATTCTGATTCTAGTCTTCATATTAAAAGGTAGTTTATAGTTGTTAGAGTGATTTTCAGACTGACTGATATTATTGAAGACATTGACTCTGCAGTGGCACAGCCATTAGACTTTAGGTGTGCTTCAGGAAAAAAGTGGGTGTGCCTAAATCTGAGGCAGACAGATCTTGCAGACACGCTACATTACTTTGTAGTGCACACTTTGTAGAACACATTACATAGCACAGACTATGTAGTGCAACCTTTGCAATGCATATTATGAAGTGTAAATTACGTAGCACACACTTTGTAGTGTGGCCCAACCTGGATCCGACCTGTGAATCTTTTCAGAATCTAGTTCAGGGGTAAATGATTTATCAACCCTCAAAAGTCAACAGACCAATAAACCTATGAATTTAAGTTTGAATAAAATATTGTTTTTAATAATTAATATTTATAATTTCTTATAGCCCATATAGTAACTATTATGGAATAATAATGATTATTTCCCACGGTATATGGTACAAAACTGTATATACCACACATGATAAATAGCTTAACCTAATCTACTGGGCAAATATTTATAATCCTGTTCAATATTTATCCTTAGGATGCTCAGCTCAGTTAAATAGCACAGCTGTAACATTTACAGTACAATGTTGGACAACCTTTTCAGTGTGTGTGTGTATGTGTGTGTGTATGTGTATGTGTGTATGTGTGTGTGTGTGTGTGTGTATGTGTATGTGTGTATGTGTGTGTGTATGTGTGTGTGTGTGTGTATGTGTGTGTGTGTGTATGTGGGTATGTGGGTATGTGTGTATGTGTGCCCTTGTGCTCAAAGGTTCATTTTTGACTCATGACATTTGTCTAATTGGAGTGTTCATACTCTGTGTTGTTTTACACGAGCCTGTCCCACTGACACGGCTCCCCCGGGGGCTAAAGGCCACTGGTCATCTGCTTTCATCTCCCTCTGTGACCAATTTAGGCCCAGCTCCTTCACTGCCATGCTTTAGCCACTGCTGTATATATTTAACATCAAGTGTTCGGGTACATTTTTGAATCTGGTAAGCATGTGGTAGTATAAATGTGTGTGTAAACAGTAGTTTTAATATGTATAAGAATATGATTAATATTTTACACAAACACGCCTTTAGTGGCTAATTCATGAACTGCAGATCTGTCCTCAAGCTTCTCTGGAAGCTTCTATGTTGGTTATATTATTAGCCACATCCATTTCACCTTCAGAATTTCAGCACACACATCAGCACTGTGACTGTGTAAAGTTCTCATTTTAACTACACATTTTGTTTTCCTGATTGTGGCTGATTTATTTCCACATCATATCTCTCTCTCCGTGTGAAAACATCTTTCCATAATGTTTGTACCCTACCTCAGTGACAGCTTGTGTGCACAGAGCATACAGCCGGCTCCTCTCTGACGACTGCGGAGGAGCTTAAGACAACTTAGCATTCCCTTCTCGTCTGCCAAAGTAAGTCCTCTGCTGGCATCGTGGGGCACATCCTTCTCCCAGTCAACTTTTATAGTGGCAGACAGTGATATATCTCTATAAACAAATGTGAGTTACCACCGGTGCGCCAAGCTCCACCTCACCTCCACACTGATTATCTCTGACACCCCTAATTCCTCACCAACTGGCCTCTTTGAAAGTAAACAATGAGAATAAAAGAGACTTCACTAGAGTATTTTTGCTCTGTTTTGACTCTGACGTGTTAGGTCACCTTACGCCTAGTGCCTTTTCAATTAATTACTTCAGTGACGTCAATGATAAAGAACAGTGCATGGTATCCTTGACGCCACCTGTTTATTCCACCTTTCACTGCCAAACCAATGTCTGTTCAGTGCTCAATAAATGCCACATTTGACATAAAATAATAATCTTTAGAAATGAGTATTTTAGAAATTGATGACATACTAAGCAGTAGAACTGTGGTGAAATCACAGCCTACCTACTGCATAAAGAACAGCCAGAGTATCAAACTGGTCCCACTTAATTTGGTGTTTTGAGCTAATAAAGTGGCCACTCAGTGTACCACCAATGGATGCCTGTATTGCAAACCCACTCCTACGCAGATTAACATTGTGGCTATTGCAGAGTGGAGATTCAGCATTTGGTCTCCTCTAATGAGAGCAAATGGAACACCTAGACAACATATGGAGCGGTTCCACAGTCTGGCCACAGGAGACACTTTGATTTCCAGAACAGACCATCTCCATAGACTCACTTCCTTATGAAGAGCTGTTGAGTTCTGACAGGCTTCAGTTAACTTCTTCTGTCAGCCTCTCTGCACTTGTGCCACGTCTGCCCTAGCTGTCACGGCCAGCTCTTTGTCAACAGATTGCTGAGAATCTGCCGGATAAACATTGCAAAATTGAAAATGACACTTGGCAGAGTACACTTCTACACACAGTTTCTTAGAAACCAAGGCAAATACTTATATCATAGTGAATAATCTAGTATAGTCCTTACAGTTGCCCTTGAAAACCAAATAAACATACAAAGAGTGGATTGAACACAGACAGGAGCTATTTTGCTGAATTCAATTATTCAAATGCAGAAATGCGGAAGAAGATGAATGAGTAAATATAGGGTGGTGCTTACTGTATGATGCTCGATGTAAAAATCACTTGGTAGTCACAGTGTATAACACAGAATAGAGGCCTATACAATTATATTGTCATTATTGAAATAGAACATTGTGAATTTACCAAGAAATGATTGAAAGCTGATATTGATTGCAATAGACTTTACCTTCACAGTTAAAATGATTCAACCATCATTTAATGGACTTGCACTCGTCAAGCCTGAAGAGATAATTGGACAAAGCAGACAGCTCAGGCTTTGTGTGTTGACAGCAGCACGCCTCAAATCCAGGTCAGCCTTTGTTCACAAGTGCTCACCTTTATGATACCTTTCACCTGCAGTCCACGGACACAGCACAATCAATCTTTTAGAAATGGTTGTGAAATACTCTATAGTCTATTGTAAAAAATACAATTAAATATATATATAAAAATAAAACCAATTTGCATTGGGAGGCTAATTGTGCTTTACAAAGAGACCAGTGAATAATTCAATGAAGCTTGTCAAATGAAGTTTGTCAAAAAACAGAAAATTTTACATATCTAAACATAAAACATGTTTCAGAGCAATTGAGCATTTTCAAATATTTTGATTAATAAATATAAAAAATATGTTTATTTGTGAAAATAGAATTTGACATAGATTTGGGACAGCTTCCAACCCCCAAAAATATCTCAAAACACCTTGAGAGAACCCGGTGTGTGTGTTTTTTGGATAAACCTTAGAGGTGGCCCAAAATGACAAAATGTGACTTATGTTTTTGAGCAAATCTGAAAGGTTTGGTGACAGGCCCATAACATGCTTCAAAGCAGCCTATACGGTATGTTTATTTGTGCATAAAAATGCATTTAACACGTTTTGGCCTGATTCAGGGCATTTTTGACATATATAGCCTATTCCTTTGTCCTGATTTGGGAAGGCTCAGAAAATGCGCCAAAGCAGCCTAACATCCCCCTGGGTTTATTTGTGCATAAATAATTCATTTTAGCCTGTTTTGGGCTTGACTTAAGACATGACCCAAAATGACAATCTTTGACATACATAGCTTTACCATTTTGTCCTGAAGAGGGGCATCTTGAGAAAAAAGGCATATCAAAACTCCCTGAAATACCATCAGGTGTGTTTATTGGTGCCCAACATATAACCTGGACCACTTTATAGATTTATAATTTTGAAGTTGACTCAGAAGATGCTTCAAAGCTGCCTGAATAACCCTTAGTTTTTATTTGTTCATAAAATGCCTTTTAACCACTTTTGGGCTGAATTCAGAAATAACTAAACCTGGAGTGAAATGAGAGAACTCACAATAACACAGGGAGGCCATCAAGACTCTGCTAGTTGAGATTGTAGCGGCGGTCAGCCCAAGGATTGAACCCACAACCTCCTTCCTGGATCGCAAATGTCTATTTTTGCTCAAATAGCATGAACGACAGATGAGGAGAAGCTGTATGTCTATCCATCCAATATTCTTATTTTAATTTGTGAACGGTCAGAGCGCTCCTCCCAGTACACAGTCCACACCTGCTAAAGTTCTATTTCTTGACTTTGAGGTACCAAATAACCCATACCTTACAAATGTATAAAAATGGGTAACAGAGGGTGTTTGTAGTGATTGGCTGTGATTATTCCTGTGTGGACCTGGAGACAGTCACCTGGCACATAGGCATACACATAGGCATACACATAGGCATACACACAGGCATACACATAGGCATACACACAGACAGTGAAAAGACATCTGTGGCTGACATTAGAGCATTCTTCCCCTTTCCTCTGTGCACAGCTGCTCTGGTGATGAAGGTTCATAAGTGAGGTTAATTAAACAGCATGTCTCTCAGTTTTTTTTCTCCTGTCTTCCTTGTCTCACACACTTCTCCTTACAGCCGCTGATTGGACGAGTTTTCATGTGGGAACAACATTCACCAAAACATAACTGCGCCTCAGTTGACTTGTGCATCAAAATGTTCAAGGCAAAGAGAAGTATGCAAAACTGCTAAATTAAAAAAGATATTCACATTTTAAGAACAGCAGTATTTATTTAAACAGAGAAGATAAGGTGACATAGTATCTGCTTAATAAATAGCCTGGAGAATAGGGCTGTACATAAGGACTAATAAGAAATACAATAAATTATATCATGATTAGGTCCAATTTGAACTCTGATATGTTGAGTGCTTTACATTGAAATATGTCAGATTGATATATAATCTATATTGCAGGCTTGGTTTGCAGAGTCGGTTAAGCTAGGTATTAAAATTCAAAGGCCATACCTGGAAAGATTTGGCTTATAGTCCAGCCCTACTCAAGTTATACAGCCAAAGAAAACATGGGGTAAATGAAATGGACTTATCAGAGAAAATAATAAATGGAACCAGTCCATGAGAGGACTATTCATCTTCCCAAATGGAGGACGAAGTAGTCAGAATCCAGTAAAAACGTTTAAAGGTGAATCGGCATGCATTTCTCTCATTACATACAATAGAAATCTCCAATCTGAATGAAAGCAGCTCAAATGTACTTGACCAGACGCACAACAATCACTTTATCAGAGTGAAGAGATAAAATGATCTCAAGACCAAAGTTCATACAATAACATAGAATAAAATGAAGTGATTGTGCTTTTGTAACCCAAGTAGGACACATAATTAAAAGACAAGATGTACGTCACTTATAAAACATTAACACTTATATAAAATCTGATTTTTGAAGCACTTCTGTGGCAGTAAACAATTTACAGAATGGCTGGTAATGACTGGATATCACTTACAGTAAAGGAACGAGACAACTGACAAAGAGCACACCGTCTGCATCAAGCAGTCGTCATGACAACATGAGTGGAGCTCACAACACGGTGCATTCAGCTCACTCCGGCAGTGTGCGTCCAAAGAGCTAACAAGAAAATGTGCATCAAATCCATGTCCACAGATCAGCGTTCTTTTTTCCAACACCTAATGACAAATAAAAAGGAAGCAGGCTTTGTGCAGTCTTCTTTAGAGTCCTCTTCTTCTGTGCCATATATGTCCTGCATCAACATCTGTTTTTTCTTCTCTTCTTTTCAAGAACTGGAAAAAAAAAGTCCCAACAAATGAATAATGCATACAAGATACAATGACATCTTTTGCTGTGTGTTGATGTATGTTTACCTTCCAGCATGTGTAGTGTCTGCTACACCCCCTCCCTGTTTGGTCCGTGATTCTCCATTTATAAAACCGGATGATTTCTTATTGTCTGACTCCTTATGGGTCTGACCTGACGGGAAAGTGGGGCGACTGTACAGAGGGACATCCCCAAATTCTGAAAGTGACCAATAAAACTATATTTTAGATTGTTACATTGAACACATTTGAACAAATATCATGAAAGTACCGATATTTACCCGAGAGCTGTCGGTTTTTGCTGCTGCCTTTAGCTGCTGTAGTTTTGTGCTTTTCTTGTCCCTCACTCGTCTCAGAGATACCCTCTCTGATCCTCTGCGTTCCCGCACTGCCACGACGCCCCCGCCCCTCTCCAGAGCCCATCCGGGGCAGCGTGGCCCCCCTCACCCTGTAGTCACCGTGTGACAGTGGGCTGGTGAAGGAGAGAGGCATGCATGTGTCTGTGTACAGATGACAGGTCAAAGGTTAGTGTTAATAATAAAGTCCAGTACAACTACAGTAATGTGCAGTGTCATGTGTGTACCGTCACTAAAGACATCTTTGGGATGGCAGCCATGTTGAGCAGACTGGTTTGGTTTATGTCTGCGGGGTCTTTTATGTGTTACAGCAGGACTCATGTTACTGTCAGTGGACAGGGGGCTGCTGGGTCGCTGCTGCTTCCGACCTGAAATGACAGTGTGCTTTTTAGAAATGTCTATCACTGTGCGTAACTTAATTCTCCATTACAAACAGAACGTACACAGAATTACAATAAATGATATTTGTGTTTTTAACCTTCACACACAATCCACACAATCTCATTAGGGGAGCTTTCCTTATCCTTACATTGTTCTATACTGCTGACCAACATCAGAAACATACACTTTTTCTCAAACTCAGTTGTTCCTCCTGCAGCTCACCTGTGTCCTCTGAGTATCTGCACATTCGTAGTCCCACTAAATCCCTGGACGGTGGTAGCGGCAGGTTGAAATCCCCGTCTGTGAAGAATGATCCCTCAGACGTGCTGACAACACTGGAGCGGCCCGACGAGATGTTGTCCTCTGATGCTGAGCCCCAGCTGTTCACCATGGAGCCGGTCACCGATCGGTCCAGATCGCCTGTGCTGGAGGCCGGGGTCTGCTCCAGGCCGGTGTGGAGCAGCTTGTGTGGAGAGGAGTGGGCTCTCTGGGCTTTGTAGGGCTGTTGACTGTGGTGTGGGCTGTAGAGGCTCACAGTGGGCTCTGCTTCATCTTCCTCTTCTAACTCTTCTTCCTCATCCTCCTCCTGTCCGTCAGTGTCAATGCTAGGAGGACATGGTTCAGTCTGGCTTAGTAACTTCAAAAAGTGTACCCCAAAAAAGAACTAAACCTTAATGTCATGAAAATATATATATGGGTAGATGGCCTCACAGCAAGAGCATTAGTGGAGTGGGTCTCACAATAATCTATACCAGAACTGATCATAATACAATATAGGCAAAAAGTTCATTGCAATGTTTAAATTGAGGGCAGGTGTTCTGGGAGTTAGGGTGAACTGTCCAGGCTATATAAAAGATTCTATATGGTTGTATGTACTATATATTAGTGACAATGGTATTCATAAACCATCTTTGTGTTTACTGAATGAAGAAATATGCACATTGCAATATAATTGTCATTTCCACAGTGATGGTTACCTCTGCTGTTCCTCTCCGTTGTGCAGGGATGTGATTGGTAGGGAGCCCTCAGAGTGAGACGAGGCTGGCCCTCTGAGCGGAGGAGTGGGGCAGCTCTCTGTTCTGTCCTCAGGGTTATAACTAAAGGAAAAAGGTCAAACTTTCATGAATCAATGTAGCTAGCTGCACCACATCAGTCAAACCCATAGAAAATATATGATGTTTTGAGTTATACGGCATTTCAATCCCAGGAAAACAAATGACTCCCCACAATGTCTCAGTTATTGATGCAAACTGTGACTATTAGCTATATATCAAAACTGCAATACATTCATGTTATAATGTGTGGATATATAGATGTCTGATGCTACTAGTAAACAGTCAATAGTTTGTAAATAATCCTTATTATAAAGCTTCACTTAACATTACTGTGCAGGTATAGGGACAGTTAGGGTGGTAGCTTTTATACAGTGAACCTACACATGCCAATTATACACTGCTCCTAAATGCCATAATATACATACATAATTTAACAAAATGATTACATTATAAAACCATTACAAATCGGGGTTTGGGGCAATAAATTCAACGCACGTCCACTTTATGTGAATGGTAGTTAAGGTAGAAGCTGCTTATAGTGCTGTGGGGAAAACGCTGCTGTGTATTTTATAATTGTACATGTAAAAATATAATAAAATATTACATTAACGCCAACATTAATAATTATATAAAAATGCTTTGAGATCGGGTAGGCAGAGATTTAAACCAATCACAGTGTTGGTATAAGTACCCAGATATCATTTAATATACTACATTATGAAACAGTGCCTAAAGCCACATGGCAGCTCCTTAAGTGTGATCCATTGGCTTTACTTTTGCCACATGACATATAGACTAGAGCAGGGATGTCCTTTATTCACTGTCCGGGCCACTCTCTGAGGCGTATCTGTATCCTGGACACTTATCTTCTGGCAGGTTTTCAGGTGGATATAATATTGTGCATATTATAACCACAAAGACAAGTGGAAACATATCTTGTTAGACAATGAATGCTTTCATTTAGTTGAATTATATAGAGTCACATTTCAGACAATTGAGGGGTAAGCCTGAGGGCCACAAAAATGTGCTCTACAGACCGCATTTGGCCCCCAGGCCACAGTTTGGACACCCCTGGACTAGAGGGACAATGTAATCACAATCATGCAGTGTACCAGGTCTTACTTTAGGCATAGGCAGTATCTGCCCCTTGAAGCTTTTAGTGTCGTCTAAACTTGCCAGCAGAGATGAGGCTTTGTTTTGGTTGCCGGTGTTCACACATACTAATAATAATACTAATTAGGCTGAGTCTGGTAATATTAGTGAAGTGTTGATTAATGGTCTGTCAACCGCTGACAGAAATATTCTAAACAGGACATCTAACTAGGAACTCACAATCCTGAAATAGATGATGAGGTAGTCCTGTTTAAAATGAATGTATTATTGGCTCTATTTACATTAGCATAAAGGTTAGGAATATATTAGCTATCACTCATTTATCTTTTTAGCCTATTCATATTAGCGCCTGGAGCTTCCTGGCAACTGGGTGCACCCAGGAATAGAAAACTATCACCATATATAGTCATTCACTATGGGCCAATTAACTAAACCTGTGCATGTCTTTGGAATGTGGGAGGAAGCCTGAGTACAAGGAGAGAACCCAAGGCAACATGGGGAGGATATGCAGATTTACAAAATACTGTTCAGTCCACACCAGATCTTCACCTCACCTCTTTTCTATGGGCAGGCTGTAGTCATCACAGTCCCATGCATTGGAAGGGGACGCAGCTTCTCCCCAGCTAACTGCATTATGTTTTGGCATCTTCTGAAGCCGCATTGCCTTCTTTTGATTTTGACTGCCTGGGAAAGTGAAAAACAACCGTAGGTAAAGCAGGTAGATGCGTGGGTTTGATATGAAACATAACTCCACACACTGCTCTCTCTCTCTGTGCATTTACCTGAAGTGCCACTGCTGCCTCGGTCAGAGCTGTGGTGTGAGCCCACAGTGCTATGGTCAAGGCTTTGGTTGTAGGGGATGGTTTTGGGGTGGATAACATCAGCTCCTTGATGATGTTCTGCAAATAGGATATTAATAATTACATATGGGCAGGGCTATATGCTATATTGTACTGGATACGTTTTGTTGTTTAAGAGAAATTTTCCATATACAGTGATAATGTTTTTGCTCCAGAACAACCCTTAAGTAAAATGCATATGACACACATACATTTTTTGCCATATCATCGCCATAGTTTACACTGCGACTCTTTTTTGCAGTGTTTTCTGTAGTGTTCAACAATTTTACCTTTATTCAGCATATTCTGCTCCATAATGTTATATTGCATCTGTGCAGCGATCTCTTTAGGAATAGGAGGTGGGTTGGGTGGTTTCCAGCAAGGGATATCCAGAGGTTCTCCGACAGCTCCACCTATGGCTGCCTTGTTTTTGATGTTGGACTGGATGAGTTGGGTTGTGGCGTAAGGAATAGGCTCATATGTACCAGAACCAGTTGGACTCCCAAAGCACAAACTCGAATTACTAAATGCTTTTATGTCATTCAGCTTGTTGGCCAAGTTCACGTCGCTGTAAATGGGCATCTCTGAACCGAGCTGCTTGCCGTCTGGATGGTTGCCGTAGTTTGCTATGCAGTCAGCTGTCAAACAAAAGACAGAGTGTTATAATCCCACAAGGATTCAGTATTATTCAGGGGGATGTTTCTCATTGTGTGGCTCGGACCTGGTCGGCTGTACGTTGTCATGTTGCTGTCACTGGTGCCATTGCCGTTGTTGCAGCAGTTGATGCTACAGTCTTTGTGATTGGCACAAGCATTTGGCCAGTTTTCAGGCAGCCACAGATGGTTGAGGGGTTCTCCCATGCCGAGGAGGCCAGGCCTGGTATAAGAAGGAGCACAGAGCTGTCAGTCAAAAATGCCTGCCTACTGCTGTTTTGTCTGAATGAAAATGTGTAACAGAGATATTCAGTAAATTTGTGAAGTACTTGCAGTTAAATTATTAATAACATTATAGCCATAAAAAGTACAAAAAAATCTTAGTGTTAATAAATAAGGCATCATGAGTACATGGGCCCTTCAACCAGAGGGTCGGTGGTTCGAGTCCCTGTCCAAGCACATGCTGTCGTTGTGTCCTTGGGCAAGACACTTAACCCTCATTGGCTATAAATGAATGAATGAATGAATGTGGTGATGGTTGGAGGGGCTGTAGGCGCAGACTGGAAGCCACCCCCTCTGTCAGTGTGCCCCAGGGCAGCTGTGGTTACACAAGTAGCTTACCACCACCGGGTGTGACTGTGGAGTGAATGAATAATGTAATGTGTCTTGAGAAAAGCGCTGTATAAAACTAATGCATTATTATTATTATTACAATAAGAGATAAAGTGGAGATGAAGGTTCATGGCATTTTTAATTGTGAATATTTTATTTGCTTGTCTATAGCAATTTCCGGAAGTCTTTTTTTCCTGCCTTCTGCTTTCCTGCAGCCAATTCATTGGAAGTGGTTGATTTTTATGGTGGAGAGATATCTCCCCCTAGTGGATACATTATGGAAGTGCAGTGCAAATATGTAGACAAAGAGACCAAAATATCTCTTACCTGCCAGCACTGCACACTGACTCTCCTCTTTGATAGGCAACTGCAAAGAGACAGAAAAAAACATGCAATGTTGATGAGCTGTCAAAAAGAGGTACAGCCCAAGGCACAGACGAACACGGAGAGAAAACCTCAAATCAAAAGTCTAGATTCGCTTCACTGAGTATTCTTATATGCGTATTAAAAGATCTAAAGCTTTAATGCAAAATATGACAACACAAATAATTGTCAGTGCATTTACCAACCACAGCACAACACAATTAGGAGGAACTTGTTTCACCACTCGGAGCAAAAACAACAGACATCACAGACAACATGAAGAAGGAGTTCAGCATTTTCTATATTTGTCCTTGGTAAAAACACAATGAGCATAACCTAGTTAACATGTATCCTCGGGCAACTCAAAGACAATAACTGCTGCCATTTTGGATATCTGTCAGAATAAATGACATTTTACTGTGTGACAATGTTAAGCGCATTATTATTGGCTACATCGATACCTATTTAAGTAATTAAAGCAAGCTCGGTGTGATTTTATTTCCCTGTGTATTGACTGCAGTAAACTGGTGATATTTAAGCGTTGTGGGATACCAATTCTAATGTATTGTCACGCTGCTGTCAGAAATCATAGCAGTCAACATTCAACAACCCTGAAGAAGACATTGAACTGTATTTGTTTTACTTGATAATCCTGTAATATCTCTGTGGGCTATGCATTGTCAAGTATTGATCAAATCATGTGTATTTTAAACAGAGTCTCCAGATTTGCACAGTTCTGCAATCAGCAGGTTAAGTGGGATTCATTCAATAATTGCCTTATTTGATTTATGACATACATGTTACAAATACAGCTCTAGTTTACTACAATATAGTACGTACCTGTGGGAGTGAATGTAAAGGATGGGACTGTAGAGAGAACAGAGAAAGAGATAATAACTAAACAACAACAGACTTTATGGACATAAACATGCAATAATATGATCATATAAATGATGCTTACATGTAATCACAAACTATGAAATAAACTGCTGTGTGGCACATCTGCCTTTGTGTGACATGGTGCCCAGGTGAAGGTTAATCTGTGTGACAGACACCCCAGGGACATACAGAAAATACCAGTGATAGTGTCCTAGATACGCTAATGGCAGGTTGACAAGCCCTTGCTACTGAGACATGTTTAGCTTGTGAGGAAATGAGCAGCTAAAGGTCAGCCTTTGAATGTCTGATTGTTGAAAATGCAAAGTGTCTCATTTGCGTGTGAAGTCTGTGTTTCAAAGGAAGATTAAAGCCAAGTAGGTTTCACTCTTTTTGATGTGCCCTGACTATTATCTATTCATTAAAGTCACTCAGATGACATCCTCTGTTGGGGCAGGTGAAATATATAACACGTGACCTTTGAATCTATGTCTCTGCATTGATATAATTTGATATGACTGAGAGTTTGTCACTTGCTTTGTTTTGAATGTGTCTATCAACCTTCTTTTATATAACGTACCTTTGCGTATGCCAGTATATGTGCTGCTGAGGCCACTTCTCTTCTTCCGGTGCCGGTAAAGCCATACACTGAAAATCATCAGGATCAACCAGCAGGTGGCACCAATGCCAGCGATAAAGGCCGGCTGCCTCACAACATCAGAGATCTGAGACAAAGTATCTCTGGCCTCTGTGATATCCATCATCTGACCAGCAGAGTCTAAAGAAAGAGAAAGATGATAACAGAGATAATGTGAGAGAATGAAAAATGGGTGTTATTGTTAAGTGCTGTGTAAATGTTGTATAAAAATATAATCAAAAGTCCAATTGTTGTATATAGACATGTAGATGCTTCCTATAATTTGTAGACTGCCCACTTTCTGTCTCTTCAAGCTAATGTCAGATAGACTCAGTGACGTTGAAGATAATTACTAACTAGAAGCCAAGCAGTACAGTTAACTAATTTGAAAGCATTGCTACTTTACTGCACTTCACATAACACTTGAACCTTCCTGAACGTCTCATACCAAGTTGAAAGAAGGTGACATCACTTTTGGCTCCAGGGCCCGCTCCATTGCTCGCCGCTACCTCGACGCTGTAGCGGATTCCGGGGGCCAAACTCGAAATGAGCACCGAGTGAGCGGAGCCATCCACCGACTGGTTTACATGGTAGCGGCTTTCATTGCCCAAGCACCAGATCTGTCAGAGCAAAGTGAGGGAAAACAAGATGACAGTGATGGCCTGAGGGGCAAATGCAACAATAACAGCAACAACAGCAACAATATAAAAGCATAACTGTAAAACACAGGAGTCTATATTTTACCTTGTATTCTTGAATGAGTCTGGCTTCTTCTTGTTGTGGGGGCGGTTTCCAGGCAACAAGGATGGCAGTCCCATTGGCATCAGTCTTTGTTACTGTAACACCCTGGGGTGCCTGACTCGGGGCTGAGACAATGAGGATACACTTTAACCATGGAGACACATCCCCTGTGACAAAGCTACTATTGTTTAGCTTGTACGTTTATTATGTTGTCGGATGTAGGTGAACAAAACCAACCACATGAGTCAGGGCAGTGTTTTCAATAGTTTATAATGGCAAATAATCCGCTTTGTATTTGTCTTGGTAATAAACATGTGAAGCTCTATTAAATTATTTTAAACCAATGGGATTTACTGATTTGCTTCTGTTTTCCACAAGGTGTCATTATGCCTATTTCAGTAACTGATGATCTACAGAAATTTTCATGATCATGTCTAGGGTTTACAGAGAATGGTTGATTTTGTGTGCAAATATGCCTTGTTGGTCAGAGACAGACTTGAGATAATAGACAGGTAACTACATGTTACACACAGGAAGAGAACGCAAGTGCCACTTTATTAGTTAACTTATTAAGTGGCCAGTGAGTTTACAATTCTCAAGTTTACCAGCACATTTACCAGAACATTTACCAGAACATTTACCAGAACATTTACCAGCACAATGGGGCTGACCAGGCTAGTAAATAGCATCCACTCCAAAAATCTCCTTAATTAAAACACCACCATTACCTTCTTGCAATGTCTTGACCACTTTCACATCACTGTCGGCTCCCTGGAACTCATCAAAGAATGGGCGCACTTTGAACTCGTAGATGGAAGCTTTTTTCAGCTGAGAGATGACAACCCCGTCTTCCTGTGGTGCCCGCACCTCCAGGACACTCCACTGGCTGTCAGGCTGCCCATGGTCAGCGGATGGTCGGTACAGCACCTTATAACCCTGGATGTAGAGGGATGGCTGCTCGACCTATAAAACAATGACAGAAATCTACACTTACTGGCCACTTCATTAGGTACACCTGCTTAGCTGTTTGTCATTGCAAATAGCTACTAAGGTTTACAGAGAATGGTCTAAAAAAGAGAAAATAACTAGCTACAAACAAGGTCTCTAGAATAGATATACAATACTTCAGATCTTAGCAGCTGTACATGGAATGCAGAAAAACACACAGGGTAACTATATTATGTACATGGTCTACCTAATAAACTGCCCAATAAGTATATATCTTACACTAGGTCAATACTTAAAACAGGCTTTTGTATTTCAGTTAGCACAATACTACAATTATCAAAATGCTTTGCTTTACGTATACAGCCAATATCATACAAGGCTTTTTCATGCATTTGGACACAATATGAGATCATTAATAGTTTCTGACTAGCACCAGTCTGGTTAAAATTATGTTCCATCTAAACCACATGTTAACAAATGTTTCCAGAGATACTTTTCTATTGGTTCTGCAGGAGCATCCAGATGGAAAATATACCACATAAGGGTCACTTTGAAAGCTCACTGGGTTTGTGTCAAAGGCCCTGTGTCCTTGTTATGTCCTGGCTCCTACTGTTTACTGTGGGGTGGGGGCTGTTATATTGAAAGAAATCTAAGATAATATTTCAGGTAGCGAACCTTGCAAAAAAGCAGAAAAATAGAACATAAAAACAATGATGGCTTCTGTAGTTATCTAACAAATTGTATGTCATTTTAGCTCAATAATCTGTTTCGTAACATAATAGAATATTGTATTATGAATCATCTGTGGAAAAAGAGAATTTAGGGCATCATCTATTCTAAGCAATATTATTAAAAACTCAATATTCATGCTCTCATTATTGGACGATGAATTAATGGTAGTGTGTAATTGTCTAGTTATACAGAAATAAATACAGTGCACAAAAGACTTACGCCTTTTTAAGCACTAAGGGTTGATTTGTAGAAGCGTCTAGATTATACTTTGATGGTTTATCATTTTTAAAGAGTAATGGTTATTCTTTTTTATTGAGCTGTTGTGTTAGGGCTCCTTTAAAATCTGGAGATTTCCTAAAATACAAAATGTAAAAAAGAAATGCCTGACTACCTGACTGTTTTATTATGTAAAGTAGATAATCTGTCATAATTATAGGGCAAGAATAAGAATATTAGCAAATAGTCAAAACATCTCTTCATACCATCCACTGGAGTCTAACAGAGGAAGATGACAGAACAGTCGGCGTATGCAGGTGAATCACCACATCTCCGAGCTCTCTCTGGATGTGACGGTGATCCACTCCCAAGATGGTGGAACTGCCGTCTGATCAAAAAACACAATAAAACAGATCTCCTACAAATCCTACAAATCCCCTCTCTTTTTCACTTATTCCTAACTAACCTTGTGTGCGAATGGAGTCTGAGATAGGACTGGGATTGCTAAGGCCATAAGCATTCACCGCTCGGACCATGAAAAGATAAATGGCCCCGGGCTTGAGGTTCTTCAAGATGTAGCTCTGTGTCTTCACATGTTCGGCCACTGTTACCCATCTGTTGCCCAGGGTGTTGCTGCAGGGAAAAACCCATAAAAACAAAATCAGGATTGGAGGCATAAAACTGATGTAACAACGAAATATGACTAACCTGAATGCCTCAATAATATAGTTTGAAGGGGTGGCAGTGGGACTGGAGGTCCAAGCAAGAGTGACAGAGTTACGGCTGATGTCTGTTACCTCTGGTTTAGAGGGGGCACTCGGGAGAAGGCTTGGGTCTGAGGGCTGACTGCTCTGGACTGGGACCCCAAACTCTGGCAAATTTACCAAAATAAATACAGAATGACAGATCAATATGAATTTGGTTAGAGCGAAGGATTTCACTTCGTATGGCAGTTTTTACTAAACTTTGGAACCATTCTTATTCAATTCATTTATCTGACCCATCATAAACATAGAATATGCTTCAGGTAAAAAATGTTCCATATCCATTAATCTACTACCTTCTACTTGCAAGTATGCAGTCCAGGTTGCCTCTCCACTTTGACTTGATGCAACACATGTATAGAGGCCTGTGTCTCCAAGCTACAAAAATAACATCATTAAATATTAGTCATTTTGTTTTATAGAAACAAAAATGTAATTATATTTTTGATCCCTACCTTGGCATAGCGGATCTCCAGTGATCCTGTCTCAGTCAGGGACATACGAGAGTCCACAGGAGACATCACTGTCCCGTCTTTCTCCCACTGGACTGATGGAGGAGGAGATCCAGAGGTTTGACATCCCAGGACCACTGTGCTATCCACCGCCACAGTCTGATTAATGGGACCCTGCCTTATTACAGGAGGAGGATGGTCTGAGCCCGCTGTTAAAGAAATACAGAGAGAAGTGGAGCGTTATAGAGCTGAGACTTGAAAAATGGTAAGATACTAAAATAGACAAAACACATTGAAAAATCTGATGTAATAAAAATCCCACTGTTTTAATGTTGCACCATCCATGGAAATAAATACTCTACTTTAATGAAAAATTTAAGAATTTGATTGAATATGTATCAGCAAAATGGACTTAGAATGGTGAAAGTGACTGCAGCCTATCTCAGTAATTATGGGTCTTAGTCCCTCTTACACCCAGGAAACTGACATGTAATCGCAGGGCTAACACAGAGACATATATAGACAGAATCATTTACTCTCACATTCATTCACTAAGGTCATACAGTATTTTAGATTAACCAATTCTCCACATAGTCATAGACTGAAGAATATTTTTCTTTTTACATTATATTACATAGTGTGGCCATAAGCTTTTCTTACTGGATTTTCCCTTCTGTTTTCTTAAAGCAAGTGCAGCGATCAAAAGTCAGACTAGAATGCATTATTTATCAAAGACAAGAGTTTCAGGCAAATTAACACATTTCAAGGTGGTGCTTACGACTGAAATGATTTGAATTATAGATACTAATAGAAATTATGTAGTTTGAATTGAATTGACATGAATTGAATTGTTAAAGCAATTAAATCATAATTTTCATATTTTACAATTTCTCAAAATAGCTTCATCAATCGCTTTTTCGACAGTTTGAACTGGCTATAGGACAGTTGTTTTGAGTACACAGCGACCACATTATGAAGGCCAAGAGAGGGAGGTAGGCCAATGCATACAAATTTCGAAAATAAATTGACCATAACTCCCTGGATTCTGGGGCAATTTTCACGAAATTGGTTTGGTTAAAAGTGAAAGATTTGGTGTAATACTGGACACATGGTTTATTAGAATTAATTCAGTCGCTGTGGGAAACAGGTCTGTAGAAAAGTTACATTCTATTTTCAGGTCTAGTGGATTGCAGATACTAGAGTATGCTAAGTATGGAAGTGGACATTTTAAGTAGACTTCATCACAAAAACCAATAAATTGAGAAAAAAAGCCGAAAGTTAAAAACAACTGAAATTGAATTGCTGCCAAAAAGATGAAAACTCGATAAGATATGAACGATTCTGAGGCAAAAAACTGGTGAAGGGAGAACAATAGCTTCGGAAGGCAATGGTGAAAAAATAAATCAACTTTTCCCCTCCAGCGGAGAGCAGCTAATCGTCCATTCGGCAGTAGGTACCGTCTCCAATCACGTCTGCACAGCTCGGCTAATAACAAACCCACTTAGATAACGCCGCTTTCTCCCACTTTGGCAAAGCCCTTGGATGGTGGAGAAATAAATAAAAACAACCAAAATGAAAAGGACGATGGAAAAAAAGCAGACTTCGAAAAGTGCCTCGAGGTAATGCAGACCAGTGATTTCCATACAAATGCACCACTCCAAACCGGGAAGAGCGCTGGTACAAAAACTGGGGGGGGTTGGGAAAAGTAAAGTGCTATAGACCAGTGAAAATATGACTTCCAACATGGCTGCTCCTTTTTTCTTTCCATTACCTGTATCAGATGAAAGGGATGTCTGTCATTTCACTACTGGGGCGCCGGTGGAAAGCAGGCACCAATTTGAGCAGCGGATTATGCACTATTGCTAATAGACCCGCGCACTGTCTCTAGTAACTATCTTAAGCCTAAAGCAATTATCTCCATTAATTCGGTGTATGTACGGGGCAAAGTTATACCCCGACAAGTGTATGGGAGATTACACAGGTCATTAAATTGGTGAGCCTGGAAGACTTTTCGGGTGATGTTTAATTACAAATCTCAGCCTTCGAGCACATTTAAATTACATTTCCAAACTTTTGATGCAATTATTTCATCATAGAGAATCTGAATGACACTCACCAGCAACTTGTGATGTACAGGAGGGCTGTTTAATGCCAAGCAAGGTCAATGCACTGTTTACACTTTACATTATGTATGGTGTTAGTGTTATGGTGCTATCTTAGGAGAATTGTTTTTGGAGTAAATCTTAAACACTGGAATTTTTTAAAGGATTTTTTTTTACCATTCCAAGATAGCAGTAATTATTCCGCAAGGAGTCAGTAAAATAACAATTAATACATTTTTGCATGGATCAATAAATAAAGCATTTACCCCTGATACACAAGTTGAGCCCAGGTTTGAGTATTAAATATTATTACTGTGACATAGGGAAAAAAAATCATTACCTCTCTATAAATCTAAATTTAAGGTACCAAATAGTTGTAGTTGGTCA
The DNA here is from genome assembly GCA_036025475.1 of Philypnodon macrostomus. Lineage (NCBI taxonomy): Eukaryota > Metazoa > Chordata > Actinopteri > Gobiiformes > Eleotridae > Philypnodon > Philypnodon macrostomus. Next base: position 26,904 of record JAVQKC010004523.1, read on the forward strand.
ATAATATGTTCTAAGAAGATTTTGTTTATATATTTTATGAAAGTATTTTTATTGATTTACTGATAAACAACAGACTGCAGACTTGCAATGAATGCTTTCAAACCACACAGCTAAAAAGCTTTATGGTTCTGAACAGTGGCATCTCTCGTTCCTTTGGGATCAGCCTTTTGGGTTATGGCAGTACAATCCAAAACTTTAATGATGACAAATACGGTAGTTTTTTTTTATAGTTAGTGCTTACCATCAGATCATTTACCATTGGCCAGCTTTGCTTTCAGAGCAGCACATCAGTGTCCTTCCTGAATTATTACAGAGCTATGCCTGTGGTGAGGATACATGTACAAGACGAGGATAAGGACACTAGGTCTGAAGGACAGCCCTAAAATACAGCCACATTTAGACCGCGGTACAATGACAAATCCCTAACGTTATATTCTCAAAGTCATAGCATTGATTTTCAAAAGCATCCAGGATGTTCATTGTGCAGCTGTATATTGTTACAGTACCTGTAAAGACAACAGTTATAGATTACATTTTTTACATTCTTTTTCAGATCATTCTCTTTTCTTTTTGAACCACAATACAGAGGGGACATGCTTGTCTACTGAGAGATGGTGCTCTGCAGAGGTGTATTGAGAGTTTATCTGTTGCAAAAATCTATATCTGACTGACTGGAATCAACAAGGTGTTGCCCCCAACTGCCACTGACTGGATTCTCTGTAAGCTGTAATTGTAGCTATGTAAATACAACCCCAGTAGAATTTCTGAAATAAATAAAATGATTGATGCCAGATTTGAGGCTTGTATAAAATGTGCATGCAATGTTATAGACAAGCAGGTATATAGGTCTAACTAATAAATATGCAAATGAGTATACAGTATATAGCCTATACTCTTAATGGAAAAGCATTCTCGTTACTCTTTATTGAAGCCATTGCAAATAAATATTTTAATAAAGTAATTGAATTGGACAATAGTGAAATCTAATGCCTCTCAGACCAAACAGTGACAGTGAGTCTTTTCATATCATCGCCATGGCAACAGAGTGGTTCGAGTCCAGCCAGTAAACAAAATGTTACCCTTCAACTGAGGCCCCACCCACGAGGTTGCAACCCATAACAATAAAAGCCCACATCAGTTTATAGACCCGCACTGTCCATTTGCAAAAGAAGGGCTTTCATGTTTATCCCAAAGATAAACCACTTAAGACAGAATAGGGGTAAATAAAAGTGTCCCTGGTGCTACAGCTAGTGTTTACTCACAGTCAGTGACCTCCAGCAGCGCTTTGGTGATCACACTGCCCGCGATGTTTAGTGCCTGGCAGCTGTAGTAGCCACTATCTGAGCGCTGGACATCGGTTATGGTCAAACTGCCCATCTGGGACACGGACAGCCGGCTGAAGGGCTGGGGCGGCTGGTACGAGAACAAGAGACTCTAAAAAACAGAGAGGAGATCAGGAGTTAAAAAGCCCTTCATTAGACTAATTTGAGCTGTGATTTAGAGTAATGACAGAGTATCACCTCGCTGCCCTCTCTCTGCCAGAAGATTGCAGGCTGGGGGTTGCCAGTAGCTTCACATTGGAAGGTTACCGTCCTACCCACCGCTACCACCTGGTTCCTGGGGCGGATAACGAATGCTGGGGGCACTACAGAGGAGGCAACAATCACAATTAGCTTGACCACACCTCTGTCATCACTGGCCTCAGATCTCACTGAGTATAAAAGTGTTGTTTAAGGTTATATGAGGGACCATAGTCATTACTAGAGACCTTGGAGAAGCAAACAGCACTAAAAAGAACTATAGCAACAACTAGGGGCAGTAGCGGGTCAGATGGGTAAGAATGTTACTCAACTACGAAGGGTGGTAGTTCACTCCCTGCCTAATACTGTTGTGTCTTCGGGCAAGACTCTTCACCCACTTTGCCTCAGTATGAATGTACGAGTGTAATTGTGGTGTTGTGTCGTGAGGTTGTTGGTACACTCTGTCAGTCTGCCATGAGACAATTGTGGACAAAGCTTACCACCGCCACTGTTACTGTGAATAAATAACATGTGTCCAATAAATAAATAACATGATTTAAAGTACATCCAAATCCATTACAATTCTTATTAATTGTGAATTTACTTTATTAATTTTTTCCCAATTACATGTTCCTCATTAAGATTTCCTCTCTGTGTTATCAGTGTACCTTCTTGAACAATGAAGATGCTGGGCTCAGCTGCAATCTATCACTGTTAAGATTTCCTGTCGTACTTTTGTGTTGCCATGTGATCTTTAATCTTGACAGATTACTAGCTAATTTCACGGCTCAGTGAATCAATGAAGCATAGAGTGGTTCTATCTAGGGCTGTCCAGATATCCATATAAGTACTGGCCTGTGTAGCCTCTTCTATTTGCAGATTGGTTGCAATACACAAAATAGAATGTGCTGCCCACATTTTTTTCTTTGGACAAAACAAAATTGTTTAAATGAATTCTCTTCCACCTAGTCCCATAAGAATCATGTGTGAATTTTGCTTACCCCATTAACTATGAGCCTTAGATGAGGTAAACTCTGGACAATGGCCAATGTTTCTCTATGCACCCCATGGTTACATTAATGCAAGCCAATATCTAGTTATACAGAGATGGTATTTTGACCATTGGTATATATACTAGTCACAAAAAGTATATAAATAAAATTGACGTTTACAGAATTACAGAATGTTCCTAAAATGGAATATAACATATAAATATTACCATTTGGTTTTACTTAAATAGTATATTTCATGATATGCTGTAATATCCCTGTGGCATGAATGACTTAATTTTCCACAAATTCACCCTAACTTTTTAGTGACTAGTCTTACATTGGTTGGTAGGTCTGTCTGCTCCTCCAGATGTAGGGAATGTCTACTATCTATCTACTATGGGTACTACTGGAGTAGGGAACCATATTTTTGGTAATAAAAGTAGTGAATTCTTTCAAGTTATAGATGATTTTATTTACCTTATATCAGATGTTTGGTTTCATGCATATGAAAAGCACATACTGTATTTGTTGGTTGAGTAAGAGCGCAGATGTGACAGTGACAGTGGAGCATGACTTCCTGATGATGGATGAAGGATGGATGACAACTTACCAGTGTTTACTACAAGAAAAGACACAAAAGCAGCCAGATGAATAATGATGCACAGGGCTACACAGAGGCCTATTCTGCTGAGACATACTTTTAGAAAAAGGAAACTCAGTGCTCACATCTGTAAATTTGATTTATGAGGAAATGAACGGCTATCCGACCAGCTTGCTTTGGAACTAGTGCGAGAAAGATTGCTGTGGCATTTTAGTGTTTGAAGAATGTTTTTCAAACAGTAACACACATGATTACATGCTGCCTATGGCTCAGTGGAAGTGCAACACCGAGCACTCATTACACTTCAGTCTTGGAACCAGGGCAAACCTTAGCATAAGCTCTTCTGGCTTGTTACCTGTGTTATAAATGACAAATGTTTCATATCAACCAAAAGTTCTGTGTCGGTAAAGATCATTGTGTGGTTATGAAAATGACAAAAAGCAAAAGGTCATGTCAACTGTGTTAGTATTAGTTTTCAACAGAAGTGACCAATGTAAGCTAATTTATAAGATTTTATGAGAATGGTCGCAGTTATTCTTATTTACTTTTTAGGGGGAGTTTGACTTTTATTTCTTTGTTTCTACTTCTCCATTAGTTACACATTTCCCTGTCGTGAGGTTGCCCCAGCAAAACAGCTGATTCTTGTGTGCAGTTGGGACCAACACAAGGACTACACTGGCTTGTGACCCCTCGGGGCTAAGTCTCTTAATTATAATGAAAGTCTTTTTACCTCAGTGGCAAAGTGGGATGCATCGTTGGCTCCAGTCAAAAGGCATTAGTAGTAGTTGTAGTTGCAAGAACTCATTTACAACACTAATAATAATAATACTTATTAATAACTTATTGTACTACTTGAGTACAGATTTGAAGTATCTTTGTTTTTATTCAATCTGACAATTGAGTCATCTGCAAGTTATTCCCTTTTTCCATTTATTGCCCAAATTAGTCATGGTCCCCTGCTCCCACTGGGTTGTTTTTTTGGGGGGGGATGCAGAAGAAGACAGAGTAATTGGAACCATGTCATTTCCCAGCATGCTACAAGACCTGCCTTATCTTTAATTAAGTCCTACTGTCCCCAGCCGGTGTCACCCACTGTGTCAGGTCTATGTGTGTTTACATTGGCCTGAGAGCGACCATGAGAAGTGTCTCACCGCTCATTTCCTGGGACTGATTTAAGAACTTGAGGGCGTCACTGTGGCAGGACGACTTTAACCAAGTCAATCCATTTTATGCGCTGGTGTAAACGTTTACTTTGCATGCTTCTCTCGGCTCATTCACCATTACTATGAAAAACAACTGAAGACAAACAGCTGCAAGGGGCTTGTTTATTCAAATGTACAAGGGCAAGAAATATTATAAGGAAGCAGGTTACATTAAATACATTTTACTCACATAGAAATAGACTACAGTAATGTACTGAATCTACATCTTTTTTATTACTATTAATTGGAATCTAATTACATTTCACCTCCATGATGTATAACGGTCTCACATGGATACAATGAAGGCTTTTGTGTACAGAGATATATTTAGTCTTCCTCTGCACAGTGTGAAAATTCAATGGGCATGCAACACTATGTCAAATGTATGGTCAAAAGAAGAGTACATATATGAAGTGCAGATGATGCAGTACTGACCATGTACGGTGAGCGTGGCCGAAGCTTCAGACTTCCCCACCATGTTTTCCACCACGCATGTATAGGAGCCCTCATCCGAAGAGGTCACCTGGCGAACAATCAAGGTATGGTCCTCTAGGATTTCAAATCTGTGGAGGCAGCATGGACACAGTGTATCGAGAGATGAAAGAAGGAGTTGAAACGCATGCTTGCATGGTAAATTAGTCCAGTGCAGAGGAGGCCTTTGTGCATTACCTGCCCTTAGGCAAGTCAGAATCGTCTTTCCTCCAGCGAACGGTGGGAACAGGGTCTCCTTGAACCATGCATTGAAACTCCACGCTCTCATCAGCCAGCACCACCACGTTGTTGGGACGCTTCACGAAGGTCGGCCGCTCTGGATATGACAAACCAGAAACAGATAGAACAGTATTAAAATCATTAGCCAGAATCCATATGAAAACCCAAGCAATTAGAGCAATTTCACGACGAAGAACTGACATAGTTTAAAATTTGATTCGTTTTGATCAGTCAGGTAATGTATTATGCACCACATGTAGAAAGCATGTTTCTGCATCCACAAATAATCTCGTAGCCTTGAACGGCTTTATGAGCAATTATACTGCGAACTCCATCGCTATGCAAGGTCAGCTGTTGACATGATATTAATAATAGTCTGTCTATGCTTCAGGGAAAAGGGTTATAAAGCTGTGCTGCAGTTCTATGAGGCTGATTTACAGTAGGCAATAGATACTGGGCTTGAAGGTAGATTTAGCAGGTGCTTTAATAAATATGAAAGAAAGTATTGCTATTTTTGTTAGAATTAATAATTGGCAAAAACTGTTAAGTAACTAATGTTTCCCTGCATTTTTCCTTGTTAAGTTGGAGAAGAACAGAGCAGCTCAGTGTGCAAAATGTCTTTTGACACACATACATCTCAGAAACCATCTTAAGAAGGATTACTTTTCTTTGGCCACACCCTGCACTCCTCAATAGTAGGTATTAATTAATGGTATAGTAAGGATGTCTGGTACTCAAAGTACTCTGGTGGTCTACACCACCATTACCTTTGAAGGAAAATAAGCCACAAGAAAAATAACTTTTAAAACCACACTACAGATATATTTTACCTAGAACAGTGAGCTCTGCGATCTCACTCTCCCGCTCTCCCACCATGTTGGTCCCGACACACACGTATTTGCCTGCATCACTTTTCCTGGTGTTGGTGATCATGAGTTTGCCACTGCGTATCTGAAAGACAACACAACACTTGAAGATATGATTCATTTCATTATTATTAGGCCATTGATGCTGTTATTAGAATAAATTACAGTAGTACAAAGACATTCTATGCACATATGTGGAAGAAGTACACTTCAAAAAGCATGTAACCAATAAAACAAAATTATATAAACTATTAAGTAAGGTTTCAAACCATTTCTTCTAAGTAATAGAACTTCTTTTCCAAACCTGGCTCCAACCCATGAAGTGTTCACCTACAAAATATACTAATCTATAAATAAAACCCAGTACTGTGTGTTTTTTTTAAAAAAGTATTTAAAAGAAGGAAGATATACCCAAAAAGTAATGTAATAAAGTAAAAGTAACTACTGGAGTCGCTTTCAACCATTTGAACTTGCTACGTCTTCCACATATTTTTCCAGCGTATAATGTAATCATCCTTGGTGTCATGACAGAAGATAGTCTTGTGCATACCTTTATACAAGTATAAAAAAATCGGCCTGCCTTTCACACAGCACAGAAGGTCATCTGTTATAAAATTACATAATTCATATCTGGTGCTACATTAGCACACATCCCTGGGAACAAAGACACAAAGGCTCTTTGTAGAGACCTTCCTCAGATGTTCTGTCAGTGTACTTTGCCTTTCGAAAACTTTTGCCTTAGACTCTGGGCTGTATATGCACACACATTGTCAACACACATGCGCGCTCTCACACAACAAAGTGGGGTGGAAATGTGCACTCCATGCTGTTTTCATTCCTTTCATATTCCTTCCACCACACGCCCCCACATACCGCACCAGAGCGCTGTCTTTATGGTACTGTGAATGTGAGGTTAGGGTACTGATCCGCAGCTTCCCAAAGTGAGAGCACAACAGCAGCGAGATGATGTGATCCTGTAAATGAGAAACACATCTGAGCACTCACAAGGCCAGTCCTCCTTTCAGCCAAGACATTTTCTCTCTACCAGTCTCCTACCCAGACAAACAGAAATAGAACCTTTAAATTGGTTGTAAAGATATGTAATTACTGAATCACTGAGAATTAATGAACATTGAAAAAAAAAACACCACTTGCGGTATCCAAAACATTTGCCTATACCAGGGCTTCTCAAGCTCCAGACTCCAGTCCGGACCTGTACCCCGAGCCCGTTTCATTCCGGACCCGCCAGCCTCACACGCTTTCATGCCACTTTCCCGGTCTCAAACGATGTTAAATCCATTCCGCTTACTCAGTGGGAAAATCCCTATATTGATAGAATTCCAGTCCACATTTTCTCTTTCACCCCGCGCTTGCCTCCGTCTGAGGGAGCGTTATGGAGGGGCCTGAGAGCTGGAGCTGAAGGGGGCTGAGGGAATTTTTTATTGAATTATAAATCTAATAGGAGCACAATATTACCACTTTTTCCATCTACCAGAGCTAAATAAGCAATAGTGATGTATATACAGGACTTAATTTATAACTGGATGCACACTGCAGCCACCTGCTTGGAGCCCATGCACTGTGGATTTCTATACTGAGAAAGTGACCACTGCTGCCGCTGAAGTCCAGGAGAGTCAGGTAGGAGTTATGTCACGTATGGGGCACTTGCTCTTGTTATAGATTTCTGCACTTCACAAAGGTTCATTGAAAAGAGAAGCCTACTTTCTCCAAGAGCATACAGCAGCTGGGTGTACGGCTGTGTGCACAGGTAAACACAACAGTGAAGGCGTTGGGGGCTGTGGTCTTTTACAGCGAATGCGCAAGAGACTTGAGAGTTGGCAGCTCTGTGTGGAGGCTATGTGTTTTACATTTGTAAGACTGTGATTCTCAGAGTGTGGGACAGGTACAGGTGGGTAGGGCTCTCTCTTGTGGTCGACAGGGGTCTGTCTCTGGTAGAACTATTAGTCATGATTTATTCTTCATTTTGACCTGTTTAGGCTTGGTTAAATCTAAGTTTAGTGCTCTTTATTTTGATCTATTCCGGACCAGGTTTGTTTTAATTGTTTAGACCTGGTTTAGTCTTGATTTATGCTTATTTTTTCCAGTAGTTTGCAAAAGAGCACCCTGGTGTTCCACAGCACTACTGGTAACATATTCTGTGGACCGGTGAAACCAAAATTTTGTTGTTTGGAACACACAACCCTGTGTGGAGAAAAAAGGCGGATAGGGCATCATGGTTTGGGGCTGCTTTGCTGCCTCAGGTCCTGGACGGATTATTGTCATTAACGGAAAAAATGTATTCCCAAGTTTATTAAGACATTTTGCAGGAAAACTTAAGACCATCTGTCCGCCAACTGAAGCTGAACAGAGGAATGGTGATGCAACAGAACAACGACCCAAAGCATAGAAGTAAAGTAGTCTGGAAGAAAATAAGCCTTCTGGAGTGGCCTCCTGACCTCAACTCGATTGAGATGCTGTGGCATGACCTCAAGAGAGCGAGTCACACCAGACGTCCCAAGAATACTGCTGCACTGAAATGGTTTTGTAAAGAGGAATGGTCCAAAATTCCTCCTGACCGTTGTGCAGGCCTGATCTGAAACTACAGGGAATGTTTAGTTGAGGTTATTACACTTTAAATTTTACATTGAGCTTTTCTTTTGAAGAATTACCATTTTTAATAGTTTTTAAAAGAGTGCTCTTTATCTGTGATATATATGAAGGCAATTGATTCCAGATGGAAATGGCTCTATATAATACAGATTTCTTTAATGCATTTGATGCAGTTTTAGGTAAAGGCAATGCATAATTCATTAAGATATCCTTCTTACAAATGGAGCAGGTCTACATTCTCTGTTTAACTGTCAGCCATGATAGTCTGTTATGCATCACCTCTACATTTACCCTCATAGAGCAGTTCAAGGCAAGTCTTGCAGCTCTATTCTGGGTCTGTTGGATCTTATGAACATCTTGTTTGGAGGCAGAGGACCATACCGTAACACAATATTCCAAATGAGCTAAGACTGAGGCTTGTATAACTTGTCTTACACTTTTCTCAGTTAAAATAATATCTGCATCTTCTAATAACTGAAATAACTTTACTTATTTTGGATACCAGCTTATAAATATGAGTATCCTCTAGCCATACACCTAATAGATTGGCTTGCTTTATCCGCTCAATAGCTGTCGCTATTAGGGATACATTGAGCTATGGATCTGTTCTTAGAACATGCCTGGTTGCTAACACCATGGCTTTTGTTTTCAACTTATTTTCATCAACCCACTTTGACACCAGCATCAGCTCTTCCTGAAGCAAGTAAATCAATGGTGGTATCATCAGCAGCATACATAGCCATAGATGTATATAATCCATTGTGTGTCAATGTCAGTGCTTAAAGCTATAGTCTGGAGCTTTACTAAAACTCTAAAATGCTTTAAATTGACTACTTGTCCCTGTTCTGTGATACTTTAGTCCCTCCCCTGGCCTCTCAGCAACATCAAATCAGAGCTTGTGGATTACCACTTTGACAAACAGTAGTTGAGTTTTTGAGTGGTGTAGGTCACACACACTCTGATTTGATGTTACTATAGATGCCAGGGGAGGATCTGAAGTAAAACACAGCTACTATTGCTCAGACTTGGGGAATGCCCCCTACATCCTCAGGAATATAAAATCCCACAATCAAAACACAATTTTGAGGTCTATACATTTTAGATCCAGTATAGTGCTCTAAGAAACACTGCAGGGAAGAGTCAGTCAGCTCCATTATTTTTCACAGAGGTCGGGAGGTCAAGGCTGTATATAGCCTTTAGCATCAGGGGACCTAGAGCCACGCTGGACAGCACCTGCCTCGGTCTGCACTGTCCGTTCACCACCAACAGACAGAATCTATCATTATATATCCATATCAACTGCAGGGGAGAGACCAACTGCCTTTCATTTATTAGTCAGACTCCTTCAGGCTAACCTCACACCACAAACAAGGCACAGACTAGACTGAATAACCAATAACTGTAGTGACCTCCTTGCTGATATTCAAAATAATGTTGATGCAAGATTTAGCAAATTGTGGCAGCGCATACTGGCCAAATTCGAATCAAATATATAATGTAAGTTCGGCCTGTATGAATTTAGCATACAGTTATATACCAGGAAAAAAGCATGACTGAAGTAGAACCTCACATTCAAATTCCACCACGGAGAAGCAACATGTCTGAAACTGTATTACAAAGTGCATATATTTGCATTAGGTTAAACCAGGTAAAAGCAAGCAGGAATATTTTATACAGATTTATACTTTGCAGTTTGCACATTATCATTATTTTGGTGAAACGACGATATTATGGAATCAAGTTGGTCTGCGTCCGCAGATCCTACATGTGCGATAACTTAAAAACGAATCACTGAATCAGTTTCAACTTTTGCACACAAGTACATATCATAAAGACTCCGAACTGTATTGATTTGGGTACTTCTAAGATGAATGTTAATTAAGTAATTAATTCATTACTGCCCAAAACTGTGAACCCAAACATTAAAAAAGTCTTTGCCGGATCTTTATCAACTTTTGTAGACAGTTCCATATCATGAAGACGCTGAACTGGATTGAGTTTGGTACTTCTACGATTAATGACAATTAAATAACATTTTCAAAATTTGCCAAAAACATTCTTCATAAACATAAAAAAGTCAAATAGACCCTTCCCATGTTTGTCATGGTTTGGGGGCCGGGCTTCTTAATTGCTCATTAACAATATAAAAACCCTTAGAACTCACAAAATGTCTGATTAAGGTGTCCGTTGTGCCAGACGTATGGGGTCGATATACACCTTGCTGTCGGGGAGTTACTTAGCTGAATATTTTTTGGTAAAATGTGGTAAAATTTGGTAAAAGAAAGAGCTCGTCTGGTATGAATGCTGCTTATAATATACAATATGGATAGTAAAGGATTGGTAAAATAATAATGTATAGTATGTAAGTATAATATATAATGTAATATAATATAATAATAATGATACTATCATGATTTTTTTAAGATTAAGGTCACGATTTAAATTTCATCATGATTTTAGTTAACTTTGTATTTTTTGTCTTACATCAAAGACTACTGCTATCAAGCCATCCAGTGCTCTTCATAATACTTAATACTATTTTTTATTATTACTAATACTAACATAATAGCACTGGCATTGTTACAGTAAAAATTACAGTAGTATTACAGAAGCAGAGCATAAATGAATGCACTGTATCACGATTCAACGATCTTCCCAGATTAAGACGATTCTCAGAACTTCATATCACGATTCGATTTTTATCGCCATATCGCCCACCCCTATATAAGCATATAAATGTGAATAAAGCCTATTTAAATATGTTATGTATTAAGTATTACTTGCAATGTTAATTACTGTAAATCTTATACACTTGCCACAGTAAATGAATGATTAATTTGGTACTCATATACATTTTGGTGCTTAATACATAATGAATGACTAAAACAAAAGCAATTGGATAGTTGTATGTTTTGTAGGGATAGTGGAAAGCACTGCGTGATGACTCAAATACCAGATTTGTCTCGGCTGTGCTTAGTGGCAAGTTAATGTAAACTTCGAGTAGAGTCATGGTCAGACATTCCATCTCTACAAGTATACAGACAATTAATGTATTCTTTCCATGTATCAGGATCACCTTATTAAGCTGGTCATAGATGGGAATATCCAAACACTTTCCCATGACTTCTGGCATGTCAGCGTAACATGCTCAAGCACAATGTTGAGTTTTTTTGGTCAATACAGTTTAGCCATATCCAACCTAAGCCTGTGTTTCCAAAAAGAACCTAACAATTTGAACTAATCACTGGATTAAAAGTATATTATCATTATGTAATAGTGGAATTTTGGAGAAACCTCCTTGTACATGTGGCATTTACAGGCGTGCTACGGCCCCTGAATCTAACATATAATCAGTGTCGTTGATGAATCGATGTGAATCATTGTGGTAATGTAATGACCCCAGTGAGCATCCCAGTGGACTACATCTTACTCTGAGCAATGGCACCAGACTTGAACTGTTTGCTGTAAATACATGTGGACTGGAGCTGATTAAAGAGTGATTTTATTTATTTTTTAATTTCTCAGAGTGACCGGTCTTCATTTTGAGCAGATTCTACCACTAAGAAATTCCAAGTGTGGTTTATCTGTGCTCCATTTAGAACATGGAAACCATGAATTTCAGTTCTCGTCTGTCTTCTTCACGTTTATATTTATAGTAGTAAACAGAATTTACAGGGATAGTAGTTTAATCCTAGTAGATAATAACACTGTAACAAATGTAGGTGTAATATATAAATACAATTTTTAGATATGTAGATATTGCTTTCTTCTTCTTTGTTCATTTAAACTATTTTGTCACTTTTTTCAGTTTACGATTGATCTTTTTACAATAAGAACACTAGAAATAGCAATCACACATAAAATCACTGGCTATAATCCCGCCACAGAAAAAGAGTGGTTAGCACTATGACCTCTAAAATAGCAACAAACAATCTCATCAGGAGGGAGTCTGCATTTCCTCTGTGTGTTATGGTGGGTTCTCACTCTATCCGCTGACCAAAGACTTACATGTGGTGACTCTAAATTGCCCCTAGTGAATAAATGTAAGAGTGAATAATTCTCCGTCAGTGTATGTCTTGTTTATTGTACCCCACCTTAGGCCCATGATTGCTAGGAAAGACACCTGCGACTATA
>JAVQKC010004542.1:0-10119 GCA_036025475.1 Philypnodon macrostomus
GTAGTCACCTGAAATGGTGTTCCCTTCACAGGTGTGCCCTGTCAGGGTTAATGAGTGGGATTTCTTGCCTTTTCATGAAAATAAAGAAAACTCATTGAATGAATGAGGTGTGTCCAAACATTTGGTCTGTACTGTACATGGGACACAAACATTACTGAGACAAAATTCTTCCATGTATGTGTTTTGCTATTTGGATCTGAAGTATGTGGGATTTTATGTGGTGATAAAAGTCTACACGAATGAGATATTTCGTATCTAGTAAACTGGCTGGCTGTGTTTCACTGTTTCATTAGATTAACCAAAATGGGATCATTACATACAGTTATTCATCATAAATAACGGTTGTTATTGTCCTATGTGCAAACCCTAATGAGTTGTCTTTTTAAAAACCCTTATGTGTTCACTTATCTCCCGAAACCACTTTAACCTAACCTTGTTGCTCATGTAAGCTGATATATTTACTTGAGTGCTGTATACCTCTCACCATTAGTAAAGCTCTCATCTGATGCTTGAGACATGCTCTTCCCAAGCTGTTGTGAATAAGTGCATCTTTAAGAGCAACAGAATCAAATACAGCCCAGGGACCCCATCCTCCATTACACTCTGCACACTCCCCGTCAAGATAATGATGCTTAATTGAGTTGTAAATGGGATGCTAATTTCTGTAGCAGTGGTGTTTGTAAGAGGCTAAATAGCTAAAAAATGCAGGGTTTTGAAAGAGAGTAAACCAGCAGATTATTTTCCACCGAGTTCAATTCTGGTTCCTTTCTGTGTGGGGTTAGTGTGTTCTCCCCGTTCCTTCATAGGTTTCCCAGTTGGGCCAGGACGCCCCTGAAGAAGAGATTCTGAATCTCAGTGGTGACGTTCCTGGTTAAACAAAGGTCATATATACTATAATGGTTAGATAAAAATTGAGATTGAAAAATGTCTTAATGCCAGAGGTCAGAGCAGAATGGTCGTACTGGTTTGAGATAAGTAACCACTACTACACTGGCTACAGCGGCAGAAGACCACAGCACAGCCACTTCATTAGGTACAATGTTCCAATAAGGTCTATGTACTGTCTGGAGTTAAAATTGATTACTATATTTATTTGTTGGTGAAAATCACTGACCTTACCCTGCATTGTAAACAAATGCATCACTGACAAAAGGCTGAATTAAAATAATAATAATACTTTTTGATCAAAACAGAAATAAATAAACCACAAATATGCATAAGCATTGGCCTGAGCTCTAGTGATGCTGTTGATAGTACAAGATTTGATCAGGCTGATCAGGTATGTCAGCATAACTTTACTTTTTGAGCGATTCAAAATAAACTGCACCAATGAAAACAAAATCTCTGTGCTATTATAATGTAAACGAAAACGTATCTGTAATATTTTCAAGTAATTCTTCTCCTCTTTTCTCCTCTTTTCTCCTCTTTTGTTCTCTGTTGTTCTCTGTTCTCTTTTGTTCTACATTAACTAAAGGCATTGAGGAGATATTGACCACACATGTCCTGATATGCCCCCTCACTATGGTTTGTTATTGGTTGCTGTGGTGGGTTGCCAGATAAGTTGCTCTGTGCTGTCCTTGTTTGTCCAAGGACAGTCACAGGGCACAGCACTTTTCAGTTCATATTGATTGCTCTGTGTGTGCGTTTGTGTGTGTCAAAAACACACAAAATGTGTGTGCATTATTGCCTCGCCTCCCTCTGTCTGTGGTTTCCATTGTGTGTGTGCTTCTGAGAATCTTTTGATTAGTTCATCAGATTGGATTACTGGCTTCACACCAAGTACCATCCTCATATATGGTTTTTAAAACATATATGAAATAAAAATGCCTAATAAACAAAAACAAAGCAGGTTTAAATATGGTCTAAACCAGGAACAAACTGAATCAGGTCTAAATCTTGTCTGAACCAGGACTAAACCAGGTCTAAATAATGTATAAGCTTGGAGTTCATCAGGTTTTATCCGAGAACTTCTAAATGTGGTCTCAAATTGGTCTAAATCTGGACTAAATTAAGTCTTAACTAGGACTACGCAAAACCAGAATTGGGTCTATGCCAAGTTTAAATCGGGTATAAACCAAGTATAAGCCAGATCCAATCCTGGACTAAACTGGATCTCATCAAGTCCTAATATAAACATAGTTCATTTCTGCACGGCTTAGTTGTGGTTAGTCTTTGTGCATATTTAGTTTTATATTTTAGCATGTTGTGTCCCTGAGGATGACACTTAACTCACATTGCCTTTGAGTGAATGTGGTTGTGTGATTGATGTTTGGTGGTGGCCGTAAGAGCTGTAGGCGCAGATTGACAGCCACAGTTCTGTCACTGTCCCAGTATCTTAGAGTGTGACTGTGGAGTGAATGAATAATGCTATTGTAAAGTCTCTTTGGGTATCTTGAAAAGCGCTATATAATTACTAGGCATTGTTAATCTAAATTTCATTATTTTTTTTACATTTTCGGTATATTCTAGTAAAAAAAAAAGTGGTTCTTTGAAAGCCAAATATTTTCTATTTGTTAAAACTACAGTAATTTCGTCTTTTCATTTCCCTCGGTCCTCTCATTGTTGTCCATTGCTAGTGATATGAGGATTATGTCTGTAATTCTCTTGTAGCATTAGGCAGTATCTGGTATTATGATGCAGTCCTGGGTCAGTGAGATAATGTAATTGAATCCACTGTTTTCTCTGTTTGATTCAATTGTATAATCCATTTGTATAGCTGCAGGGATCTGACCACCTTTAAGACAACAGAAAGGTTATGTTATCTGCTAATAACCTTCACATCAGGGCCTATGGGTATTAGTCTGTGTTTCATACAAGATAAAGTACATGCTATCTGTAGGTTACACACAGCTGTAGCCGACCACTGTGATGTGTTGTGCCCCAGGGGTCCTTTCTAGGCCCGCTAAACATTGGGTAGTCTTTGCTTCGGGTCATTTGCAAAGATATGGCTTTAAGGGTAACTTGAGATAATTGGATCAAGAAATGTCTTTTTAATCTGACACATCACATATTCTACAGCTATCTAGACTGCATTATAGAAGGATGCATATCACCTTGTACCGTGTCTATTAGTGACCTGGTTCCTGATTAGCCCAGTATTGAAGACCTGGGAATCAGTTAAGCTTGTACTCACTCTTGAATGTTGTGCATGTTTTAGAATAGTTTGGCTTGTCTGTCCTGGGAAACCACACTAACTAATCTAAAATGTATTTCTAAATGTTTTTTGCCCATTGGTGAGATCTCAATTTGCTAAACATATGGCTGGTAAAACAGTGACTTGGGTTCAGTCTATTTTGCCAAAATAAGTAATACTGCCACAAATTTTAATCAGAAATTAACTGGGTCTAATCCAGGACTATATCCGGTATAAACCAGGACTTAACTAGGTCTTAGCAACAACAAACTAAAAATCAGTAAACTGGGTTCAGAACCAAGCATTAACCAAGACCGAACCAGGTCTTAATGAGATGCTAACCAGGTCTCAGCCAGGACTAAATCAGGTATAATCAAGGAGTAAACCAGGTCCAGAACTAGGTCTAAATAAAGTTAAAAAATAAAATTCAAACTAAATTAAATCCTGGCACAAACATTTTAAGTACCACCTTATGGACCTGCACCACAGTTTGAAAACCACAAGTCGAACCTATTCTCCATTGAAATACATTGTTGTGTCCTTGTGTCTCCTGTGCCCTAGTTTTGTGATCTAAAGAGCCCAGATTGGATGGTTTTGTGCAGACTTGGTGGAGCTGTGTGCACACGTGGGTTAGTCAGGTTGGAAATAAATCCATGTTCAAATCTTAGGCCAACTGTGGCACTGACAACACCTGCTGCTAGCATCTCTGTGGACAGGCTAATCAGGGTTTGTATCAGTATGTCTGTGAATGAAATGCTTGTTTCATGATATTATTTAGGTTAGAAAAATAAGGATAAAAAGATGTTATTGTATTAGGCTATACTATAAAATATTCAAAATTATATATACCTTTTTGTCATATGTTTTATAGTTTTAACATATAATCCAGAACGCTCTTTCATTTAGATTTGACATCTTATATAGGCCATAGTTGCAGTATTAAAAACAAAATATTTTACATCTATCTTTACATTGACATTATACTGTTTTTCAAAACATGTTAATGATTCTATGTTATTAGCAATATATCTATATCAGGCTGATGTTTGTTGTGTTCAGATGCATGTTTGAAGTTTTAATCTCTCTCTGAGTCATGTGACCGGGGAATACACAGCCTTTAAACTGGCTTCACCTGAGCAACCCACCTGAGACTGAAATGGCATTTAACCAGAACTACTTATGAACCAAAATATTATTATTGGCATTATCTATTTGTAGATTTTTCGTACATATACAGTATGTAGAAAATAAAACATTTGAACTGTTTTGTCATTTAGACTTTTTAAGTATTAGGGAAACAAACTGCTAAATTTTACTGTCTTTATTGACACGTTATGGAAAAATCTCATTGCAGGTTGCACAGGACATTACGGTAATTAAAAGAGGTGTTTAATAGTTTTACAATGTTTGCTTTTGTATGATCCGTTTTAGTATATGTCTAAATATTATTGACTTTTGGTTGGGTTTTAGTGCTGGAGCATATTGTGGTGGTTATGGGTAAACATTGGACACAGATGGCTAAATGGGCATGAGCTTCATAAGCCTATTAGTGCATGTATGTCCCCATCGTACACGTATGACGAGACAGACGCTATACGGACGTTTATAGTGTTGTTAAAGGCACTTGGGTAGCTCAATATCCCTGAATTAATGTTATCTGTAAAACACAAAGTTAGTTGTTCTCAAGCTGTGGTACAGGCCCCACTGGTGGTACTCATAAGCTGTTTTACAAGTATTATTTAGAGATAGCGTTTTCCTGCTTGGTAATGGGTGATGTGTGGGTCGCTTAGTCCTGGTTTGAACCTAGTTTAGTCCTGGTTCAGCTCTTGTTTATACCTGGGTTAGTATTGGTTCCTTCCTGGTTTAGACTTGATCTGGTTTAGACTTTTTTCAGTCCTAGATTTGTTTTTGGTTTAGTCTGGGCTCAGTCCAAGTTTAGACCTGGTTTAGGCCTTATTCAGAACTGGTCCTGGTTGAGATTGGGTTTATACCTTTAGTCATGCTTTGGTTGGGAAGTTTGAGAAGAGATTATATAATTTCTCAAATATTAGTGTTGCATCTGACAGTTTGTCTTGCCTCCGCTTTGTCTGAGCTCATCCAGTTCAACAGAGAAAACACAGTATTATCGGCTGCACATGGAGCAGTGCTGTTTCAGATATTGAACTTCTGCAAACTAACTGTAGTGTCTGTTTAATGCTGATAAGGTTGTTTACAGACTTTAAAGGTCCTATGTCTATGTGTATTTGTTCGGATACGTTTAGTTTACCAGTTTTGCATCATCAAACTTGGACCAAACCAAGTTGTGCCGGTTTTTGGGGGGTTTCCAATATTTTTTTTTTACTTCTTCTTGGATATAAACAAAGCCTTGGCACCCTCACAGCGAACACCTACCTTCTTCAATCAGATATGTTGTTGAATGTTGGTGCAGGAGTAGACAGGAGCAGACAGGAGCAGACAGGAGCACCATGTGGTTTCCCCCAATGTGACATTATTTGCTGGTTAATCTGTTTTCACCTCTTGAAAAGGACTCAACATAATGCCTGAATGAAACAAAACACAACTTTGGGTATTTGTTTGAGGTAGACACAACATTAGAATGTGGTACAAAGCTCAGAAAAGTTTGAAGACTTCCAGAGTTGGAAAGAAGAGCCTAGATTCGCATTGAGCAGAAGTCATGCAATTTTACTCGATAGAAAGGTCCAGACCAGAAACTAGTGTCATAAACGTAGTATCCCACGTCAACAAAGAGTGGACTGAGACCAGAAAAGTAAACTAGATGTAGATGTCTGGTGTTCAGTTTATAAAGTTGGTTCAGCCTAACTATTATTTGTCCCACGCTATATAGGGTCAGCCGAAGGCAATTTTCGATCACAAGATTATATCATAAGACAAGATGCTTTTGTTTGACTGTGCAGGTGACTCCTCTACAGTCACCGGTCCAATGGCAGAGGGCTATGGAAACGACTGTTATAAGAGGAAAGACAATGAGCATATTTCAGAAAGAGTGTGTGAAATGTATATTCAGAGAAAGTTCAGTTATTGCATCCCGCAGCTGAATGTTGCATTGCTCTATCATTCCCGAACATTTCTTCTTGAGTAATTTTTCTCCGTTCAGATCCTGTTTATCCACCGCTGCGTCGTCCTGGAAGCCCGAGTCTGCCTGGTGTGATGTGAGACTGCTTTTGTTGCCACAGATTTCCTCATAGGTTACTCAAGCTCCCAATACCACGATACAACAAGTGCTGGAAAAGGCAATAGTTTAGTATAGTATAGTATAGTATAGTATAGTGTCAGATGTGGGTAGATGAGCCAATGGTATTTTTTTTGTATTGAATCAAAACTCAAGCAGTCAAGTAACTGAATGTAATGTAAGATATTTTTGTTAGGACAATTCTTGATTAGCATTTTACATTTTTATCACTTTTTATTACTATTTAAAACATACTCTTTTCATGAGCTGTTGTTTTCTCTGCTAAAACAAAAGCAAAAATTAGGTTCATTCCCTTTTAAGGCCCCTTTCCCCCCGGCTGTCCACACTCACTTCACTACTACAACCAATGCAAACAATGGAAAGTAGTAGCTCGGTTCAGTTTCTTCACCTGAACACAGAAAGATGAATTCAACCAGTTTCAGACCCTAAAGTCTCAGCATACAGGATTACCCAAATAAAACTCAACTATGTTTTTGACTAAGACACAACATTATAACTTCATAAAAAGCTCAGATGGTGTTTATGATAGGGCCCCTTTAATATATCCATTGGATCCTTGATTATGCTTGTTGCCTTATTTCTGTGTCCTTACAAGCTCACTTTATTTCACCATGTATTGCCTCTGCCTCTTCATGACCCTTGTCTCTCACTATCCACTTCTGATAATTACAGACATGACTCATGGACATGCAGCGTTAATTGAGCTGAACTGATGGAGATTTCAACTGAATTATTTGATTTGTAAATAAATAAATGACTCCCACGATGATAATGATGCATGTTTTATCTCACTTTTTATTGAGCTGGTTCTAAGATATCAAAAAGACTATATTTATACCAACTGGCCACTTTATAAGGTATGCCTGTTCAACCCCAAAATCGAGTTAGACAATCACATGGCAGCAAATCAACAATCAATCAAACTGATGTTCAAAATAACAATCAGAATGAAGAAAATCTCTGAACATGAAGCAGGTTGACTACACAACAGAAGACCACTTTATTAGGTACAAAGTCTACCCAATAAAGTGGCCAGCGAGTCACACAATACAAATGGAGGTTTTAATAATAGCTTGTTTTATCACACATTTTGCAAAGCTTGCAGAACCCCATTTATTTTCCACCAATTTTATGCTTTTGAGTTATTCTCCAAAGTTTTATTTGTAACGATTAGTTTTTTTTGGTCCCTTTCTGTAGCTGACTTTGTGCAGAGTGTTGTTAAGCTGTCAGTGCCTTTCTCTCTCCTCAGAACAAAAGACTTCAGAGAAACTCATAAATGACTCCCTGGGATTAGGAGAACCCTTGTGTGGATTGACTAAGCCTTCTGTGACAGCCACTACATTAAACAATTTCATATTAACAAAGTCTTATACTTATTATCAGTCGGTAGAGCTTGCGGCCCATGTTGGTCGTGGGTTCGGGTCCGGCTCACGGCGGTTTGCCGAATGTACCTCCCTGAACTTCTCCCCGGTCTCCTCAGTCAACAGAGCTGAAAAAGGCTGAAAATGATCTTTTAAAATATTTGTATTTATTCATTTATTTGTGAGCTGGCAGTTTTACATTTCTACACTCTCTGGCCACTTCAGGTGTAACTGTTTACCAATCCTAACCTGCTGAAGTGCAAACCGAGCATCAGAATATGGTTAAAGGTGACCAGGCGTTGTGTTTGGTGCCAGGTGGGCCACAGTATTTCGGAAATGAATGATTAGATAAACAGTTAATCACATTTTGGTCTAGTTCCAAGCCCATATAAATGACAAATGTATGTAATATCTAGTGCATCTGATGTAAAAGCCTAAGCCAAACCTGTACATGTGATCCTTGGAGACTTGTACATGTAAAAATGACCTTTAAAATGACCTTTAAATATGCCACTCATGTCACTGTCTACACACAAACACAAAGCTCTAAGATATGGGTGTTCAGTCAGAGGTCATCCAAAACAAAACACAAATAATCCCAAAGAACCACCCTCTTCAGTTGTACAAAAAACTACTAATGGTGCGTTCCAGTTGTACTCAGAGGTTGAGCTTTTCGAGTTGTAAAAACCAACTGAACGGCCCTTGATGTGGAAATTCCTACTCGGAAACTCAAGGCAACTCGGAAAAACCCCGAGATGAAATATCCAACATGGCAGTGCCCTATTTTACAAGAAATTTCAAAATAGAACTCGTATAATATTCAATGAGCTTGTTTTAATTTGATATAAGCCGTTCACTTCTGTCCACCCGGTACCGCTTAGCATGCAGCTGTGGTGTATGTTAGCATCTGCAGTTGCAAAAATGATAAAATCCCTGTTGTTGCTAATCCTGCTAACGGCTAAATGAAGCTGTTAACATCATAGATTTGTTTATTTCCGAGTTAACAACTGGAACGCTTCAACTCTGGGATTCTGTCACTCCGAGCCCCGAGGACGACTAGTACGCAGCATTATACACAATTTCAGTGCTTCTCAAACTATGGTTGAGGTACCACTAGCGGTACCCATCCTGTTACATATAGTTTTGGTTTAGACATTGTTTTCGGCTAATTTCAGTCCAATAAATAACATCTGTAAAGCCACACATGTTATATACAAAGTGACTCCATCTTAGCATAGTTACACCTGTATTTGCTATTCATATTTCTCTGTTTTTCCTCCCTCCCGATGTATATTCTCTCATCATTTTTACTCTTGAACCTTTGCAAAGGGGAAAATCTGTCCTGGGGAAAGCCACCGGATGACGTTATTATTTACTTCTATTCATAGCAGCCCTCAATGATTCAACCGCTTCAAAATTTTGCCATGCAAACTCGATCTGACAGAAAGGTTGGTGGTTGTCAGAGGCTTAAATGAAGATCTTTTGCATAACACATACACAGTTCAAAAAGATGATAAAAAGCCCATATGGGAGATGAATGTTTAGTTGGATTTGATGACTTGACTTGGCTGGCGGTAAACGAAAAATCTAACATTTTGACTGATTCCAAACGGGACATATCTTTTCAATGGAACATGTATTTACTGGTTTTT
This sequence comes from Philypnodon macrostomus, assembly GCA_036025475.1. Taxonomy (NCBI): domain Eukaryota; kingdom Metazoa; phylum Chordata; class Actinopteri; order Gobiiformes; family Eleotridae; genus Philypnodon; species Philypnodon macrostomus. The sequence goes on from JAVQKC010004542.1 coordinate 9,358, forward strand.
GGTGAAGCACTTTTATCAAATATGGTGTCACCAAGAAGCACAGTCTATGAAAAGTCAATGTCAGTTTGGTTAGGCCAGTTTTAGTAAATTGGGGACAATGTGGACAGATGTTTACATGCCCCATATTTTCACCAGGTGGATGTTGCAGGTTGCTTGAGCCTATACCAGCAACTATGGGCGATGGATGGATGGATGGATGGATGGATGGATGGATGGATGGATGGATGGATGGATGGATGGCTGGATGGATGGATGGATGGATGTATTTATGTATGTATGGATGGATGTATGGATGGTTGGATGGATGTATATGTAGAGCTCTTAGTTTCAAAAATATACCCGTCAACACTTTTATATTGGCATCAGCATCGGTCATCCCTACGTTTTACTCAGTATGTCTTTATCAAACAATACAGGGTCGTCAACAACAGAACTTCTTGTATTATCGTCTCACACAGAAGACTGTCGTCCGTGTCTTTATAAAAACTTCATCTTAAATGACTTTTTATGAATTCTTTATTCACACGAACACTGACATTATTTCAGTAAAAATGACGTAGAAGAGCAGAGCATAAATGAATGTATCACGATCCAACGATCTTCCCAGATTAGCAGATCGTCATATCACCCTACAGGCTTTTATGGCTGTTGTCTGTCAGAGACCCTTATCCTGGTCCTGTCAGAGACCCTTATCCTGGTCCTGTCAGAGACCCTTATCCTGGTCCTGTCAGAGACCCTTATCCTGGTCCTGTCAGAGACCCT
>JAVQKC010004545.1:0-30843 GCA_036025475.1 Philypnodon macrostomus
GTATGTATGTATGTATATGTGTGTAAAAGTTGTTGTTTTTTACTATGAAAAGGCAAGAAATCCCACTTATTAACCCTGACAGGGCACACCTGTGAAGTGAAAACCATTTCAGGTGACTACCTCTTGAAGCTCATCAAGAGAATACAGAGTGTGTGCAAAGCAGTAATCAGAGTAAAAGGTGGCTACTTTGAAGAAACTAGAATAAGGCGTATTTTCAGTTGTTTGACACTTTTTTGTTAAGTACATATTTGTGTTAAATTCATAGTTTTGATGCCTTCAGTGTGAATCTACAATGTCAATAGTCATGAAAAGAAAGGAAACCCATTGAATGAGAAGGTGTTTCCAAAATGTTGGTCTGGTCTGTATGTATATATATGTGTGTGTGTGTGTATATATAATGTGTGTGTGTGTGTGTGTGTGTATATATATGTAGTTATGTATGTGTGTATATATATGTATATATAATATAAATCTATAATCTTTTTTCTCAACATTTACTGCAATTTCCCCACTGTTGGAAAAAATAAAGATTGAAGTCAAAATAACCTAAACTAAAAGTATACCTTCATATTTGTGATACTGCTCGAGGCTGACAGAGAATATTTGTGTTGATAGTAAATTGGAGGTCACACTCCCAGACATCGACTACATTGAGATCCCTGCTTCATGGTGGGACACAGCCGCTGACAAGTCATTGCTCATAGGAGTCTACAAACATGGTAAGTACGTCCACTTCACTCAATGTATGATTTTTATCTATATATACAGGCTTGTTAACAGTCTCTCCTGACATAGCAGGCTCAATAGTGTTGTTAATGTTGTCCACTTAGTTTCTCCATGTCCTCTTGACTCCTGCAGGTTATGAGCGCTACAATGCCATGAGAGCTGACCCCGAGCTGTGTTTCCTGGAGCGGGTGGGTATGCCTGACGTGACTGCTCTATCGGCTGAACAGGGAGGTGCAGAGGGGCCCCCCGACATCACTGACAGGTACACTACAAAAATGCATTTCCTAAAATAATATAAACATTGTGTATTTCTTTTTTTTTTAATTGGCGTGTCAAAATTATTTAACGCAATGGTTAATTTGGTGAGCTATTAAGATTAGGTACATCAGTACAAGGGTTAGGGTAAACTTGCATCAATGAGCGTTCTAAATACATTTTACATTATACTCTTTGCATTTTGGTCAATAGATACAAGCTTCATGCGGCATAACACTCAACAAGCACAGAACGAGAGGGCATCAGGAAAACTTTAAAGGCCCGTCCATGCACTCACTCTCCCTCTGTCTGAAACGGCTCCTCTGTGATCGGGCTTTAATGCTCACTCTCCCTCTGTCTGAAACAGCTCCTCTGTGATCAGGCCTCACTGCTCACTCTCCATCTGTCTGAAACAGCTCCTCTGTGATCAGGCTTCACTGCTCACTCTCCTTCTGTCTGAAACAGCTTCTCTGTGATCGGGCCTCAGTGCTCACTCTCCCTGTCTGAAACAGCTCTTCTGTGATCGGGCCTCAAATGCTCACTCTCCTTCTGTCTGAAACGGCTCCTCTCCAAACAGACACACAAAAAGCCTTGTTATCTTGAGTTTGTGCAGTAATGTGCATTAGCAGGGAGGCTACAGGGGCTCTCCCTGTTGTTGCCTAATTGGTGCTGAGGCAAAGTTGGGTTACATTGTAGCCTTTGGGCTACTATTATTAATTAATAATAACATACATGTCCTGCTCTAAATGGGCTATTCAATTTCTTAATAAATCCCATCATTGTCAAAAAGGTGTAGAAATTAAAGTTTACAAAGGACGGCAAAGGATAATATGCATGTTCAACCTAGGGCCCACACGCCAAGGAAATTCACGATTACGTAGGCCTAATGAAAGGACTAAATGGGCAACTGCACTGTAGACCCACCTGCCACCATGCCACAGTGCACTAGAAACATAAGTATAAGAATGATTGTTTGTATGGCTACAAGGCTATGGGAGAATTTAAAAGATGCACATCTTGACTATAAAAATGTCCCTCCAGTCTTTAGTCATTATCCGCAAAAGTTTAATTGTATAGGCATTTCATCCACACAGATCTGGAGTTCGAAACCGGGTTCCAGAGTGGAAAGATTTAAAAACACTGTTTCCATGTTTACGAGCAATACGCCTCTTTTCTGAAACAATATCGTTGTAGCCCCTCCTCTCTCTTATAACGCACTGCACTTTGACAATATCAAGAAACATGGCGCTGCCCAGTGTTTTCGCCACAGTGTCACAGCACCACCAACAGACCCGGCATACACACGACAGCGTTTCAGTGGTGTTGCATGAACCATTGTGGGCAGTTTTTTTCTAAAACGATGCCGCCTTTATGAGAAACGTTTTTGAAATGATACCGTTTTTGTCTCAGTGTGGACTAAGTCTTAGATAGACAAACACAAATCATAAATCATAAATGTAATTGAAAGCTAACAACAGCGAAGATTGAGTGTGGTGAAGGTATTCCACAGTCAATGCTCTAGACTGACACACTCTTTGATCAGGAGCTGAAGGAGATTGTAGAAGTCTGACTCTTTGTTCCCTGTCACACCTCAAGCTCTAGAGCTCTTCATCTGAGTGAACACTACAGGAGCCTGATGTCGGAGAAAGAGCTTAATCAAGTCTATTATAACACTCAAAAGTTCACGAAAGGGCAGATTTTTGTCTATTTCAATTGAAATTATAATACAACCCTTAAAGGGCTTTACAGAAATGGATCTAAAGGCAAAGAGACTGTCCCACTTGCCCCTCGATAATGATATGATCATACTCCTAGTTGAGTATTAGTACAAATTTATTATTTACAAAGCATCTATTTAGCGTTTTAATAGTTTTATGCTATTGTGAGCACATTGTTATGCATTTCAAAATCCTGTATTTATTTGTGTTGTCCTGTTCAGTGGTAAAACAGAGGAGAGTAAGGAGGATGTAGACAGCAGGACAGATGGACGAGAGGACCAGGACCAAAACGGAAAGGTACTGTTTTTTTTTTACTAGTACACAGCCCAGTATACACAAAACTGTGGTCATGGAAATATAAGCACCAGTAACACAAAGTTTCACAATAATTTCATAGTCTACTGACAGAATTAGTGTCTTGAGCCTTGAATCAAATTATGCTTTGATCAAATTTAAAACTTGAAATCATTAAAGCGGAACTAAACCCCTGGTTCAGAACCTTACACCGCCAACAGCCAAATTTACAAAAAATCTACAAAAATGCTGTTCTAAAGGCCAATTCACACTGCAAGAAGAGAGGACCTTTTTCTCAAACAGGGGTTGAGTGCAGATACCTGTGTCTCATTTGATGCTATTGTCAAACAAAGCAGCTTCACGGGACTCTGTGTCACGAAAGACAACACATACCCACGTGAAGCAGCAGCGAGTGCACTGAATAGCCAATTTGCTAAATACCCAACAACATTCTCCCTTGAGTTGCTGTATATTTTTATCGGCGAAATGACGATATTATGGAATCACGATGGTCCGCGTCCAAAAACGAATTGCCGGATCAGTTTCAATATTTGCACACAGGTACATACCATAAAGATGACAAACTGTATTGATTTGGGTACTTTTTTGATGAATATTAATGAAGTAATTAATTAAATATGGGCCAAAACTGTGAATGTAATAACTCCAAAAGTCTTTGCTGGATCTTTGGCAACTTTTGCACACAGGTACATATCATGAAGATGCAGGACTGGATTGCGGATGGTACCTATACGATTAATGACAATTAATTAATTAACTAATTAATGCCCTGAAGCACTTTAATTGAGCCATTATTCCTGCTAACATAAACGAAATTGCATGAATTTTGGCACAGTGATCCAGGCTGGTGTATATATAATGTACATAGGCAAATTACAGAGGTCAAATAAAGAATGCGCCCCCATGTTTAGGACCCCTATGGGAGTCTGGACAGACTTACTTTGGCAGAGCGCAATGGAACATGGTACAGTGATTCTCCACAGTGTACCCAACATAAAATATTATTATGGCCCCAGCCTACAACAAACAGGAAGTCAGCCATTTTGGTTTGAAATTGGGAAGTCAGGTATATTTGACAGCCTCTAACTTGCACATACTTTGCCCGATTAGGCTCAAACATGAAACACATAATTACCCCCCCCCCCGGCCCTGAACACATCTGACCAATATTACATCTGCTGAATATAACGATACTTGACCTACCTGAGAACCTTCCAGACTGATTATCCGATAGACATTCCTCGTACTATCAAAGAAGTAGGAGACGGTGACCGCGTGTTTACTTGTGGCAACCCAGTTTTTCTTTGTGGTGGAATCAATTTGAAATACATGGGCCCGGGTACTGAAAATAGGCTGCTCTCTGTAAGACAAACCACAAAACAAAGAGGAAAATTACAATGCTTTTTATAGGAACAGACTATTACAATGTGCATTCAAAAGTCATGAATGCTTTATTGGGTATGTTTATTTGAGTGATAACACAAATAGCTAATCATATGGCAGCAATTCACTGTTAACTTGCTGAAGTTAATGGGGATGGGGCCAATCCCAGCATCTATGAGGCTGACAGATTTAGATTTACTTATTAAGACTCCACACAGACCCACCCAGGCAGATGGATATGTAAATATGCATGAAATAGGAATTATATTTCAACAGCAAAATTGAGCAAATTATTTTTACTTTTGAGAAGGAGATTAACAACACAGTCAGAGTCTTAACCATAGCCTGGAAGCTTGGACATGTTGAGACATGTTGAGACATGTTAAAAGCTACATGCATGAGAAAACAAGTACTACAGTAGATGTGTTAAAAGAATCTGTCTGCATCTGATACACAGTAACCAAAACTGCTATTAGTTTGTCTTTAGTGTTTGTAGCACTAAGCAGCCTTTGGCTTCACAGTTTGTTTGGAGCCTGTGGCACGTGGCACAAAGGCAGCTGAAAGAGACGGGGGCTGGCAATGTGGCCAAAAAAACCAACTGCTTTATTTTAGAGCTGGTGGATCTAGTCAGAGGCTGATGCAGTGAAGCGAGGTTACAATACCAAAAATGACCTGGAATGCACCTGTTCCAGTGTACATAGGAGCTGCCACTGGAGCACTGCCAGGCTGTGCTGATTTGGTTTGGATGACAACTCTCCTAATAGTGAATAGTGAAAACAGAAATCAAATCCACACTAATCAGGGAATTATAAATAAACATGTAATTAAATTCAGGTTCAAACCTTTATAAGAATGTTTGAATCCTTATATGAAAATGTGTCTATATGTTCCCTGTGTTTCTGTGTAATTGAACCGGCATCAAAAATTTCACATATAGATATTGAAAACCAAATGCTTTTCTGTTTTCTCATATTGTGCAGCCCTATGGTACAGAGCATAAAATATAAACATGAATGTTTTTTCACAGCCTATATTAAACATCTAAACAAACACAATAATATTGACTGTTGCGGTCTGTAGCAGAAACGGCACAGAAAAAGAATAAACCTGCGTTACTAACTTGGCTGCTGCGTTGTTATGGCAACATCCATGTGACTCAGGACCGTGAACGTTGTCCAACTACACTGCTCCCTGTCGTTCCCACGTGCTCCTGAGCCCAATCCCATCCCAGTGTGCCAATCAGTTAACCCACTCACAGAGCAAGGCAGCAGGGCTTGGCACAGGCTGACTGTCCACTTCATAATGCCCATCTGCCATATACCCAAGCACATAGGGAGGAATACATGCCTGACCTGTTTGAAATATGATTTTCATTTTAAAGCATCACGAGAATTTCAAAAAATCAGGGAATTGAGAGTATTTAGTCTCATAGACGTTACAGCAGGTAGCATAATCAGAAGATAGGAGTTCAATTCTTGCCAGTCTGCCCCAGAGCAGTTGTGACTACATGGGTAGCTTACCACCAGTATGTGACTCATGTATGATGGACACATTAAAAATGCCTGTAAAATAGAGCTGAACAATAAATTGCAATCAAATTGAAATTTTAATGGTCGCAATTAACAAATTGCAAAGGCTGACATTTTTAGACAATATGATATCCTCTGCACAGAAGATATATATGGTTAAAAAGCTGTTTACATTGTAGGTATAACCTTCACAACCATCTTCTGAAAGCCATGTTTAACAGTTATTATTTTATTTCTATTTCAAGTGTTAATGCAGACAGGTTTAAAATGTGCCATGAACTCAATATTGGTTTAAAAAAATATTATGCTTTGTGTGCCTTGAAAAGCGCTATATAATCGGAAGCCATTATTATTATTATTATTATTATTATTATTATTATTATTGGCCATCCTCTGTGATTCTTCGTTAGTCCAGTTATCTACATCACACAGACCATAAAACTGTGAACCTGAACCACATAAATGTATACTGGCAGACAGGGGCTCCACAATAGATCATAAATGAGCAAACACAGGATCCATATTGCAAAAGTCCAAACAATGTGCCATGGACTTTAATCTGACATACAGCAGATTTACAAAACAAACATATTAGAGCCTTGAATGTTATACATGTTTTAAGTGCTAGCTAGGCTTGATAGGAACACCTTGTTTACAATTAGCTTCTACACAGCAGCAGTAGTACTATGTGACCACAGGAACAATCATTTGCTAATTAACAGCTGAGTGCTTCCACAGGACATGCTCCCTGTGTCTGAGAAATTGATTTGCGAACAGGATTATAAGGCACTATAGCTCTGAGAATTACCACGGTTGTATGCTTGCCTTGCACGAGGAGGTAAGCAGTAGTTAACCCCCCCAACTACAATATGACAACAAACCAATCACATCATCTGCTTTCATGTAGCGTAAGAACTAGGTCGCTCTTGATCGGGAGGATCACTACTACACATCTGCAGGTTTCCATACAGTGGTATAGGAATTACTACATCAGGATGTGTAGTCTTCTGGACTGATTTTTCCTTAGGGTGCCCAGATGATGTGAGACATAAAGCCTGTCTAAGTGGGACAGTATGTGGGACCTGTTATAAAGTAGTTGTAAAACAACATTAGCAAAAACAATAATTAAATGGATAAATATTGTCATTCAGTTATTGTCTATTGTCCATTTACAGTATACTGTCAGCTTCAGTGTGGCTTGGTTCTTGCTCAGAATGGACCCTTTCAAAGTTTGTAAACAGAATGTTTTAAATTCCAGAATGGAGGCAATACCATAATACAATTTCAATGGAGAAATTAGTATTATCCATTTTGACAAATAATAACCACTCTGCCAAGGTAACGTCAGAGCCTGGTTAGGAAACATTAGTGAATGTACGTCACATTGTAATTATTTAATAACAGTTTGACTGTTTCTTTTTATTTTTAGGTTTTACAGGACAAATCCTTACAGATGCTGATGACCACAATAGTATTTTCATTGTATGCTCAGAATTATTCTGTCCCTCACCACAAACACTACTTTAAGTTAACTCACTTTTGCTCCAGATGCCTCCATTACGGAAATTTAAACATTCAATATGACAAACATTTAAAGCGTCTATATAATATAGCTTGACTGTAGATAAATAAAATGTGCTGGATTCAAAATATGGGACACAGCCTCAGTTTGTGGGATTTGAGCTGGAAATGCTGAGCAATCCAAGTCAAAGTTGGACATCTGGTCACCTTAATTTCTCTACTTTAGGCAAACCAGGAAACAATTAATGCATCTTGTCTTAATGTACAGATGAATGAGCAGAAATGTCAGTCTAGATCTGTCATCAGTTCACCCACAGTAGCCTGTTTCATTACACCCAGCAGTGCAGCAGCCTAATCTTTCGGTTCCTGTAATCTAAAATGTCAGAAGCTTGTGTGACTGGATATTCTGATGAGCAGCTACCACTATGAGCAGACAAATTAGCTTTTAGTGTAGCAGGCTGTTTGGTAAAACATTTCCCCATACTTTTTTGCATAGACATCTTAGGTTGAGCTTTGGTGTTTGTCTCTACACTGACTGCAAGTGTGCAATCCCTGTGTAAATAATCAAAAAGTGTCTATTGATATCGAACCATGCCCCAAGGTACATACCCCATTTTGCAGAATACTGTTGCAAAATTGTGAAGAAATTATCCTCTCTGGATTTCTTGAGGGCGGCGTGAACCGGCCGGAGGCTAGCTTCAGCTTTTGATCCCCTTTGCAGCCTCCAAACCCACGATGGTAGAGTGACTTCTCTTGGAGCCACGGACGAGGGTGTTTTCAGTCCGACATGGCTGTGCGTTTTACTTGGGTGCATAAAAACTGTCAGTGTTGCTGGTTTGGTCCACGCATATGTGTCTGTGAATGCTTAATGACCGCCAAGGCGCTAGTAGCTGCTATGTTAGCTTCAAATCCTACTACAGTTATTCACATTTGAGGATTAGCGAGATGCACTGGACGTCTCTTACTAAACGATGAGGGCTTTTTGTCCACGTCCAAAAGTTGTAGTTGTAGGTTTACCACTGACTGACTGGATGCGGACGAGTTCAATGTAATTAGCGCAACATCGTTACGCACAAGAGCTAGCGTTATCCCTCGTGGTAAATAACATTTCTCTCTTTACTGGCTGCTGTCTTCTTCTGTGTTCACTTCACATTGCGAATAACGACCTACTGAAGATAGACAAATACATGCTAAAAGTCTCACGTCCATCCCAGTAGCGCCAATAAAACTCTTGTCGATTAAAAGTCCAAAATCGGTAGCTTCTTAACGTCCGTTATGCCATTAAAAGCGCCCACCAAATCTCTGCATGTCTGAAATAGCAGTCTTTCCCGTCCCACTACGGAAGAACACATTTTAATGCAAACCTTTCCCTTCGCCTCCCAATGTTTTTGTCGAAGCATAGTTTTCCCGTCTCCACGAATGCGCACACAAGCGTGCCTTCAATAATCGCCATTCAAACAAACAACTACTTGGAAAAGGGCATCCAGAGAAATCTATAAACGCGTAATGAAGGTTAGTCCTCTTGATATGGGGTATACGATGATGCTTCTGTGATCTCTTCTCAAATCCATTCATCAGCTGAGCTTCATCCTTCTCTGCTTTACGTCATCACGTCTCCCCCTGGATTTTGACGTAATTGGTAGGCAGTAGCATATTGGGGTTTTGCATATCTTGTTTTTTGTACTGGTTATTTAGTCCCGATGTAGTGGTCATTATTATGTAATAGTTTAGATCTTATTTACACTTGGATTAGAGTAATGTAGTTAGACATTTTAATCCTACATTAGCTTTTTGGGTTTAGACCTTATTCAGACATGGTGCTTGGACTTGCTTTAGTCCTGGTTGAGATCTGGTAGGTCCCTCCACCTCCTGGGCTCCAGTTCAGTTGCATTAGCTACACTGACATGGTGTTGTTTTAGGACTTAAGGAGAATTGGTGAAGTGCAGCGTCTTATAAAATCATAATTACATTGCTATAATTAAATAATTTGTATTTATGAATTGCATGATTTCATTACAGTTTGGCTGGACTTTGATCTCTTCTTCTGGGCAAATTCATTTCTGTTATCTGTTTTGGGTGTTATAGCTTAATCTTTGGGTGCATATAGGCCTACAGTGCAAAACACCTTCTAAATCATTGTTCTAGTGTATATATTTTACAATTTGCTTACTATATTTTTCACTGTGCATTTAAAGGTATACTGTAGACTTTCAACATTCCCATTTGTGCGTCACAGACGACAGAAGACACATGATATACCCTGCAACTCAAAGCAATATATATTTAGACACAACAAAACTAATATAACTTTTTGTCTATGTCAGGGCTGTTTTTATAGTCTCTGTGTCCAAATACAAAAACAAATACAAACATCTTAAATATTTGCATTTGTTGAGTCCGTGTAAACAGATGATAGATTCATCATGCTGCATGTTGTAAATACTTCAGCTGAAACACTGTATGACTGGTTTTCTATTTCAAGATTACCCTGAGCATGAAAACTCATGTGAAGCACAGTCACTTAGAACAGAGCAGCATTTGCATTGAGTCGCAGTGAGAGGGGAAACAAACTATTATTCACAATATTACAACAATGGATCCTTTAACAGAAGACCTGTCAAGGCCAGAAGAAATGAGAATGTTGACGCCTGAAGATTTTTCTGAACCAGACGTTAATACGAGTGATGAGGTGGAAAACCTACAAAACAGGTAATAATCAAACTGGTGAAAACATTGGTTCAACTTTGTGGTATTATTATTTTTATATATGTCTTTTAATAATTGTATTACCGTGTTTACTATTTGTTAAGATTAGATTTGTTTTTATGTTGATTTTATACTGATTTACATGTTATTATATAAATGACACATAATTTGTTTACTTCCACTAGTTTACGTGAGGCTGTCCATGATGAAAAGATTCAACCAAAGATGCAGTGTCTTATGATGGACTCATCCTTCTCCATGGTAACTATGCAAGGAGAGGACAGTGGCATAGAGTGGGAGACAACCCCAAGTCGCTCCACAACGCCATGGGTATCTGAGGCTGGAAGTCCCTTTGTAGACTTAAGCACTGCAGCCGCCATGGTTCCTGCCCTGCCTGCAGGTAAAATTATCTTTGTTATGGATGAAGAGCTCATCTCCAGACAAAAGAAAACTAAAGAGAGAGGGCAAGGATCTAAAGGACAAGGAGAGACACGAGCGGTTGTTGACTTGGGAAGTTCTGACAACATCTCAGGGAGGCCTGAACTAGTTAGTTTCTCTCAGCCCAACGTTAAAGCAGACACAGAAGACGTTGAAGAGGACTTCACTGACTCCTCAGTAGATAAAGAGCAGAGGTTATTCAGGCTGGTGTCTGAAGGCTCGGAAATTCTTAACATCATAGTTTCTCCTAAAATGGCCACAGTAGATGAAGAAGAGAGCAAAGAAATGGAAGACAACTTGTCATATTTGGAGGCAAGTCCAGTGATTAAAGCTAATGAAGAAATCCAGGAGCAACAGTTTGAACTGCAGAATGATGTGCCACCTGCTCCCCCAGAACTTGCAAATGCAGTTGTCCCACCCACAATGGATCCACCAGGGGCCCCAGTACCCAAACCCTCAATAAGAGAAGCCCCCAGTACTGTGGATTATTTTGAAGCGTTCAACCTGATTGATGCCCAGGCTCCAGGAAGTCCGGCTGTCACTGAACAGGGACATGGTAAAACAGAAGCCATTACAACTCTGGAGACAGAAACACCAAGCCCAACTAAAGTCACAAGCACCACTGCAGCAGTATCTGTAGACGATGACAATGCAGACAACATCAGTTTAGTAGAAATTACTAGTGAGCTGCTGGATGAAGTCTTCTATGGCACTACCAATGACATAAAAACTACTGAAAGAACAGATATGGCTCGGACTGTGCCCTCTAGACTTCCTTTAAAACAAACTGGCTCCGCCTTGTTTGGAAGCCAAGAAGACATTTTAACCCCGATTTACTTACCTGAAGGACCACCAAAGATTATTGACCCCATTTTACTGGAGGAGCCTAAAGCAATGGCCTTTCTCTACACAGACCTTTATGAGGAGGCTACAGGCAGTCGGAAAAAGGAAGAGGATAGAGAGAGTCTGTCCTCTGAGAAGTCCTTCCACAGCCGACATTCAGACAGAGAGGCCCGGGGTTATCTGGAGAAGTACGTGCTTATAGACGAAACACCTGTAATAGAAGAACAACAAAGTGACCAGGTGCATTGCCCTGAGGACTCACCTCGTGTAATCTCTGGAGATTTGTATGACTTTGATAATTTTGTTTCCAAAGATGAAAGATTACCAGATTCTGAAGATGAAGTGACAGACTTCTTCAGGTCCAGTGCCAATTCTTCCCCTTGTGTCTTGGAGCCTTTACTGCGATCAACTGAAGAGGAGGAGGCTCAAACAGCAACAAAAACCAAAGCAAAGACCAATAAAAGTGTTGTGATAGTGGCAGAAAAAGTCCCTGAATCCACAATAGACTCACTCAATGAGTTTACATTAGATGAACCTGATTGGGAAAGTGCATTTGATGATCCCATTTCTATGGATAAGGAGGATGACATTGTGCATACACAGACAACACCAGTGCAACAAACTGTGGAAGTACCTGTGGCTCCTCCAAGGAAAAAATCATCCTCCCGGAAAGCTTGCCTTGACTTAGCGCCTCTGGCTCCGGTTGATGCCCAGGACGATGAAAAGCCTGGTGATAAGGAGCAGTGTGAGGAAGAGAAAGAGACTGCTTCTCCAGCTGAGACAGCTGATGAAGGTGATGGAGAAGAGACCATGAAGATGTTTAGTGATTCCATCATATCACAAGACACAACAGGATCTGAGGAAACTGTAACTTCAATGACTGGAGTAGAAGCTACGTCTAAAAATATAATAACTGTGAATGAGTCATCTTCACATGATCATTTAAAAGACATTACAGCAAATAATGAAATGACTGAAACAGAGCAGAATGCTCCAGAGGAGATTGACTCAATGTCACCCAAATCAACTAATATGGAGACAGAAGCAGAGAGCTCAACAGTTACAAATGAACCAGTCAACAAAGGACAGTGCATAATCCTGTAGTAATGCCAAGATACAGTACTTTATTTACTTGTGTTTCTTTATCAGTGTCTAGGTTAATGCTACGCTTTTCTGCAAAATGGAGTCAATAAGCTATACAAAAATATTTAGCTTATGCATAGTTATCTTGACAGGAGACAGTATGTGTGTTTGTGTAATCAAGCAGATCTTGAGCTATTTATAAGCCTTCCTAAACTATAATCTGACACCATACCCTATCTGGAAGACTATATACTCTGCAACTTTCACGTATGTAATGTGTAATAAAAATGCTTACATGTTGCTATAAGCTATCAATAATTATGTTTATGTATGTGTATTACTTTAATGTATACATCAGAATATAGGGTAACCTAATTATATGAGGCTGCTATCTGTGCAGTAATGTAATACAGGCCTACCTGATTAAAAAGGCGATTTGGCACATATTTCAAGTAAGTATAATAGCGGTAAATGCAATAAAGCTAAATAAAATCTGTGTTATGAATTATAGCATGCAGTGATATACACAGCAAACATAACGGCAGTTATTATTTGGCTAATTTACAGTGGACACGTCGGTGTCTGTCATAACTACCAGTTAATTATGTGGGCTTTGGAGACCCCTAGTGGTTGTTCCTCGGGGCACAGTAGGCAACACATTGTGGACATGTATGTTTGTAGCCTATTGCCTTACATTTAGCCAAAAGATTTGTGTTGTTATTTAGGCATCAATCCTTAATGAATCAATAATAAGAAGTGTTTTAGAATTACTTCCACAAATACACCAATATTTAGAAACTGATAATTGATTGAAGGCAGGTCGGTATAACAATATGAGGACAAATGAATAGTATTGTATGTTAATGTGTCCAATGGTTGCAGGAGTCTTGCCTGTCTCCTCTGCAGACGTGTTGCGTTTTAGTGCACTCGGATAAGTTAGCTTTAGGCTAGAAATAGCATTAGCTACATTGCAATGGACATTGTGCCTAGTTTTTGCTCCTCAGACTTAGACCCTTCTGCAGAAACCAAGAATAATCTAAGTGACGGTTCTTTTGGGTTAGATAATGGTTTAGCAGACGCTTTTGGCGAGCTGGCTGTTTTTCCTGTCGAGACTGAAGAGAGAAGACCAACGTGTTCGCGTTGCCGGTGAGAGCAGTAATGTTGCTAATGCTAGGCTAGCAAGAGATTGTGGATCAGAAATCCATTATTACATGTGTGTGTATATATATATATATTTATACATACATACACACATATATAAAACACACCAATAATTTATATCAGCATCTTTAGACTGGGGAGGATTTTTAATAAAGGTAACCGCTAAAGACTAATAGTTGCTCGTCTGGTGTAGTACCCTACATCAGTTCAGGTAATACTTTATTTTGAATATCTGTAATATTTGATTTGTGTGTTTATTTTTTGTACTCCCCTCAGCCGCCCTCAGAAGGTCTGCCTCTGCCCTTTTCTTCCACAACAACCCCTTGAGGTGTCCACATGTTTGTATATAGTGCAGCATCCCAATGAAGTAAGAATGAATTTGAATTTGAAGTACCCAAAATCACATATGTTTACCTTTTTTATTATGTCATTTGTATTTATTCATCTTGTTTTATTGCTTTTAAAAAGTGGGACGCTCATTTGAGGTTGTTGCTATTTAAAAAAGTAGTTTTATATATGTTTTATATATTAGTTTTTTGCTATAAATACAGTTATAATTATTTTGTACTCTATTTTTAACACTTTTTAAAATTATTCACTCACTGTGTTTCTACTGTACTCTGTCATTTCAGGAAAGTCGAGTACTTCGCACAGTGCCTCTTCTTGCTGCGTGTTTGCCTCAAGAAAAATGTAAGGTGATTGTAGGAAGACGATTTAACGAGGAAAGGTGAGTTGTTTTTAATAACTGACCTTTTTTTTAAGTAATATACTCAGTTCTTATGTCTTCATTATTTTTTGGTAACATTCATAGACACCCAGATCTGGCTGCAGTTTGTCAGGACAGCAAAACACTAATACTATATCCAGGACCAAAAGCTCAGAATCTGGAAGAGCTTAAAGAACTGGAAGAAGGGGAACCTAATAAAAAGCATAATGTAATTTTAATTGATGGGACTTGGAGCCAAGCCAAAAATATGTTCCTCAAAAACAGTATGTTCCACTTGCCTAAACAGGTATGAGATTCACCTTTTTAAATGAGTAAATGATGTAGAATGAATGTTTGACACTCGTGTGACTTGCGTTACAGGTGCAGCTCAACAGGGTTCTTTCCAGTCAGTATGTGATTCGCACTCAACCCTCCAACATATGTCTCTCTACACTGGAATGTGCTGCTGTGACGCTCTCTATCCTTGAGGGAAATGATCATATTCAAGAGGTGACTTGGAGATTATCACTAAAATTGGATTTTAAAATATTTTTTGCTAAGTCACTACACAGTTTTATTTAAGGCCATGTGACATATTTTGACAGTCTGTTTACAAATGGTAACCTTGCATTTTGTCTTACCAGGTTTTACTCAGGCCACTGAGAGCTCTGTGCTCTTTCCAGTTGCAACATGGGGCTCAGATTCATCATAGTAAGGAACATCTCCTCAAGACTGGGATGTATGACAAGCCAATGCCCAAAAACAAACGCAAGATAAAGAGGATGGAAAAACTTGTCACTGACTGCCATATTTGTCCCAGATGACAATGAGAAATGAATGAGAATGCTTCAGTTAGATTTTTCTTTATTATAACAAAGACTTTGTTGGTAGTACAGTCAAGAACAACATGTTTGTAAATGTTTCATTAATCATTGTCATTTATGTACTTTTTTCTTTCAAATTTACATGACACACTAAACAATTAAACAGATCTTTAACTATTTTTAATTTGAACATGTTTGATCAGGTACATTATATGGATAATAATTATCAGTGCCTTTTTGAGGGGTTGTGCTGTTTTTTTAAGCAATATTTTATCGAAAAGAAGTTGCTTTGTCTGTACTATATTGAGAACATTTTTATAAATGCTAAAGAACCCTGAATAAAAGTCCAAATCTACTTTTAAGATTATTGTACATCCCAAAGACAAGTAAAGCTGAATGAAAATGAAGAGTATTGTGTTAAAAAGTGTGGTATGTACAAATGTGGTTTTACAATTACTGGAGTACTTTTTAATAATAATGAATAAATTGTACTTATAGAAGAAGTTTTATGGTATCATTCTTTCAATTTTACTTGAGTAACATTATTTTTGAAGTAGCAATACTCTTTTACCCAACTCTCCAAGTTATCTAGGCATAGCTTTGTTTAAAAAAGTGATAAGATAAAAATGGACTTCTATGTATATAGGATATATTTCCCCTATTACAACAAAACTGAAAAATACATCTTGTATTACATTCAAACACTTAGTACTTGATAAATAAGCTTTTGACCAGAGTTTTTGAGTGACTGTCAAACTCTGGCCTGTTACATTTATTTATTACTCTGTACTTGAGTAGTTTTTCCACCCAATACTTTTTTTTTACTTTTACTTGAGTGATATTTCTTTAAGTAACCGTACTCTTATTTGATTATCATTTTTCTAGTACAAAAATAAAAAATGTATTAAAAATGCTTGTTTTACTGCAATTCTATTATGTGTTTTCATGTTCATGCTTGAGTTCTCCTATGGCTACTGCGCATGCGTGTCGGCTCCGGCTGCTCCGCCATCTTTGTCGGTCCCCATTGTTCACTCTGGAGCTAACAGCGGCTGTAAACCACTTCATATCAACAAACAATAAAACCTGACGGCCACGGGCAGTAATTGCGACCGTCGTGTATTTTCTCTCAGGATTGCGACTTGTTCCCGACAAACATCTTAAACACAATGGACGATGACCAGCCTAAAACCCTGTAAGTCTCTGCGTTATGGTTAGCTTAGCATCTTGTATTCGTCTCGTAGCGTTGAGTAATTTACATCTTGTTCTGAATGCTCCATCACGAAGCCTGAAAAAATTCCATTATTTCCAAAGCTCGGTTTTGGGACTGCGTGCATATCCACTTCTGATGGGCTGTTTTATGTTTTTAAAGACTTTGTGAATTTATTTTCTCGTAACAACTGGTGAAACGCTACACATGGCAGTGCGAGTTTGGCTGTGGGATAGCACGCTAAGTCCAGAATAAATAATTGGCCTGATAAGAATGCGTAACAATTTCACTAATTAAGACTTTTAATGTGGTGTGTTTTTTGTAGATGCGGTTATCGCCTGATTTGTGTGAGCATCACTTGGTACTAGCCTTTTAATGGAGTTTACATTGATTCGCCATAATGTTACTTTTTAAATAGCTAATTATAGAATAGGTTAAATTTGGCTTTTCTGTCAGTTTACATTTACATGTCCCAATCTAAACAAACACTTACAGTATCTAGACTTGTATACACACTATTTATTTCTATATGTATGGTTCTTTGTGTGTGTTTAGATATGTTGGGAACCTGTCCCGAGATGTTACGGAGGCCCTCATCTTGGAGTTGTTTGGCCAGATTGGACCTTGCAAGAGCTGTAAAATGATAGTAGATGTAAGTTTGACTCTGTTAAAGCTGCACTACCTGATTTTTGTACCTTTATTTATATTTAAGCAAAAAGTCGTCATTAGTACAGTTTAACAGAAGTTAAAAAAATGACTTTGTTCTTTGTGGGCTTTTTTAGAGGTTTTTTTGTTTTAGAGTGAGGGATGGATATATTTAACCAATCACACGCTTCCATGGAAGACAGGAGCGCTCTGATTGGTCGATACATCCATGATCTATTCCGAACTAGAATCTATCGGGAACAACGTGAAGGAACTGAGGTTTTATTTCAAAATTCACAGCTATTTGCTTTTTGTTCAAAGTATTAAAAGACAACTCCAGACCACTGCTCGTTATTGTCTCACTTCTTTTGACACATGCACACACACAGACACACACCCACACGTGCACGCATACGCGCGCACACCCACACACCCCCACGCACGCACACAGGCACTCTCACACACACCCGCACACACACAGACACTCTCGCACACACACACCCACACGTGCACGCATACGCGCGCACACCCACACACACACACACACCCCGCACGCACAGACACTCTCACACACATCCAAACACACACACACCCATGCGCATGCACACAGACACTCTCACACACTCTCACACACAAAAAATCAGTTAGTGCAGCTTTAAAGGAGTTTGATGTAATAAAGCCTTTATTTCAAACATATGTTTAATGCTGTTCTTATTCTTCACAGTATTTCAAAATGAAAGCCACTCAGACCATATGTTTTTATTTTTTCCATTGTAGACTGCAGGTCACGATCCCTACTGCTTTGTGGAGTTTTATGAGTATAGACATGCCACTGCCACAATCGCAGCTATGAATGGTCGGAAAATATTGGGTAAGGTAAGCTATCATTACTCCTGGGTGAGTCAAGTAAATCATGACTGAGCAACGAGGCTAAAACCAAGCACTGGAATAACATGTATCTTTTCAAATGTGTCCAATCTCACTACAAATTAATGGGAAGATTTGTGACTGGGACAGTTTAATTTTGAAGACATGAGCTCACGCAATCATTTGTCAGGTTTGATGTCTGTATCAGTGCCATGTGACCAAACCGTAGAAGAGTTTGTGGACTCGAAATATAGCTTTGTGGTTGGACTGGCAGTAATACATTTGTCCCCATCAATTTGTACCTGTACCTCCCTAAACATTCATACCTTGTTTACCTTTCAAGGTCATCGAAATTAAAACAATATTCACACTTTTTAATTTTATGGTTATAAGTCTACAAATCTGTTCAGCTTTGGTTGCATTGCATATGGTCTTACAGACAGAAATATAAAAGTAAACTGATTTGCCCCAAAAATACTGTTACCGTACAACAGCAATGATTATAATTGAATCACTTTTTAAAATCTGTCTGTTCAGCTTCACAATTTCTCTTTTAGTAAAGGTCTCTTTAAGTTGATTTGTGTTTGATTCGTTGCCGGGCCCTATTTGTATCTCTACTTCTGTGTTTTTCTGGCAAGTTATTTCCATATAGTACATTCCTAAAACAATTTAACAAAAATACATTCAGTTGAAAATATTTTATCTTCAACAGGTATTGAAGGACCATTTGAGGAGTATAACAAGTTTGTAAAAATCACTTGTTTGTAAGTCCCTTGTTATTTGGACCTTACTTCCTACACTTTTGCTCCAAATTTCTATTGGTGTGAAATTTTCCAGATTAAGAGGGTATCCCTTCTACTCCATTGTGTTTTACTTTCTACTATTTTTTACGAAGGTTTGTAAGATGGAATAGACAAAAGCAGTTTTAGCAGTGGTAAATATGAATCCAAATGTGGCTTACAAAGACAGTATGAAAAAAAAACAGCATAATCCAAGCTGACCTTGAGGTGTTTTGACTAACATTTTCTTCTTCCCTGTTCTCTTCATTTGTTTTTGCAGGAAGTCAAAGTTAACTGGGCTACAACACCAACAAGTCAAAAGAAAGACACAAGCAGTAAGTAAAGCAATTTAGTATTTAAGAATAAATATGTCGTTTGTGGTTAACAACTTGCACGGATAAAATAGTGACAATTGATTAAATTAATTTCAATGTACATATATTTTTCAGGCCATTTCCATGTTTTTGTTGGAGATTTAAGTCCAGAAATTACCACAGAGGACATAAAAGCAGCATTTGCCCCATTTGGGAAAATATCGTACGTTCAATTTTAAACTAACAAAATAAATAAATGAAACTTCTATTGCAAAAATATAATGGTCTGATTTGTATTGTGTTTCTTGCAGAGATTGTAGAGTGGTCAAAGATATGGCCACAGGTAAATCTAAAGGATATGGATTTGTATCCTTCTTTAATAAATGGGTAAGTGTAAAAAGGTTTTGTTCAAGTGTAACATAAAATATTGTCTCAACTTACCTGTTTGTTTGATCAGGATGCTGAAAATGCCATCCAGCAGATGGGAGGACAGTGGTTGGGAGGAAGGCAGATAAGAACCAACTGGGCCACAAGAAAACCAGCTCCTAAAACTACAAATGAACGTAAGCTTATAACATATGTGTTTATGGAGACCACAAGAAGCCTCACACTACATTCATTATGTATGAATATGTGTATACATGCAGCTTCTTTAATATTGTCTCATTTTTTTTAAAGAAACTAATTCCAAACAGTTGTCATTTGATGAAGTGGTCAACCAGTCCAGCCTGAGTAACTGCACTGTCTACTGTGGAGGCGTCACAACTGGTCTCACAGGTGCGTTTCATGCAGGTGCAGATTCAATAGTTGTACATGTATAACATCAAAATGATCCTAAATCTGAATCATTTCTTTATTTAGAGCAAACAATGAGACAGACATTCTCGCCTTTCGGCCCAATAATGGAAATACGGGTTTTCCCCGACAAAGGCTACTCGTTTGTTCGGTATGATCTTACATAACAACCTTTTTAAATTGTTACTTAATTGCTTTTGTCATATTTATAGACCATTTATTTTTGTTTTACAGGTTCAACTCACATGAGGCTGCAGCTCATGCTATTGTATCAGTGAATGGTACCTCCATAGAGGGGTATGTTGTCAAATGTTACTGGGGCAAAGAAACAACAGACATGGTTTCCCCTGTACAGCAGGTACAGATGCCACAGGTGAGCGTCATTGTGTGCATTATATGGTATTTAAAGCTTGAACTGAATCTTACTTTATTGGACTATGAGTCTGACAACTCAACCTGATATTCTGCCTCCTGAAATATTCCTGTGTGCCAGCAGAACACTGTGAGCTTCGCTGCGCAGCCCTACAGTCAGTGGGGTCAGTGGTATGGGAACACACAGCAGATTGGTCAGTATGTGCCCAATGGCTGGCAGATGCCTAGTTATGGAGTCTATGGCCAAACCTGGGATCAACAGGGCTACAAGTACGTCATTCAGAAGTGTGTGGATGTCCACTGTTGAAGTTTACCAACATCCCTGACTTTCTTTTGTCTGTTTCAGTCATTTACATGCTGGAGCTGGGTGGACCGGTGTAGGCACCATAAGCAATGGTGGCATAGTGGAAGCTGCACAGGGTGTAAATGGAACAGTGCTAACCAACCAGACTGGCCTGGGAACAGCTGGCTACCACACTCACTGAACTCTGGAGCAACAGAAGCCAAGTCACCAGGATCATATTGTTAACAGAGAAAGAGTGAAACTTCTCTGTTAACACACAAATATTCCTGAATGAGAAGGCTGGTCTACCTTATTGGCTTTCAACTTCACGCACTGCCCATATCTGCAAAAGTAATCCTATCCACTCAGAACACTTAATTGCTCCGGATTCCCAGTGCCATTTTATTTTTTGGTTGCATTTTTTAGATGCCTGGAGATAGCAGGCCAAATGGGAAACACACGTAATAGTCTTATAAATACTCAAAAATAATTCTGTAATCTTGGTCAAAATTTGAGGCAGACTTTAAAAGCAGTGTCAAACAGTCAGGGGGAGGCGCCATGATAACTTTGGTTATTATTTGGTCATAAACGGTGACCATTGAGTGTAATCAGCTTTTTCTCAGTATTTTCAACTGGGACTTCTTCCACAGAATGTATTTTTCGCCTGAATGACGGCAGACTACAAGAAAATGTTCAAGCTGGAGACCGGTCGAGGGATTTGAGGATCACCAAAAGTACGTTTCAGCATTCTTTCATCACTTATCTCCCACAAAAGACTAGACAGAAAATGTGTGCATGAACTGATACTTATACACACAAGTCAAAAGTCCACGTCGCTTTCCCCGTATCAAAATGGACTACGCCATTTTTGCTTCTGAAGAAACAGTGTAATTTTCTTTTTGTTTGAAAGCAAATGCTAATGTATAAAAAAATTTGCCTTTGTGTTTAATTTTGGGACTGTCTTAAATGTATCATGTGACTTCTGACCGACCGTTCATGTTTGTTTATAAAACAGGTGGTCAAATTTATTTTTTAATTATCAATATCTCAAATAAACCAATTGCAGGGATTACTGCCACTCTTAACTTACTTTTAGGCAGACAAATATTGCACAAATACTTAAGGGTATCTTTACACAACATTTGAGATACTGTTTTTTTTGTTTGTTTTTTTTTTTTATGTTTCTGCATTCCACTTTCTTTTGTAACTTTATTTGGTGGTCTTTCGTGTAAATAACTGACATGTTCAAATGTAATGAATCTGTATAAAGCTGCCCTGTTAAGAAGTGTGCTTGCTTCTGGCTTGGATAATAGTGTTGGAACAATAGTTTGAAAGTGAAGCTCTGCTCCTTGTACAGAAAAAAAACAGCCCTCACTTTTTCCTGGGGCTTGGAGGACACAGAAATATTAGTTTAGTTTGTCAAGTCATGCTGAATTTAAGTTATTCATCTTAAACCTTCTATAGACCCTTGTGTTTATAGGTTAGACTAGAAAACAAGATCTTTTGCACTGTGCCCACCATTGTGTTATACATTTGGGAAACTCATGCCTTATTTTTTGTTATTTTTTAATTTAACCAAAACTAGAGGAAGGCAGTGCCTCAGTTTGTCTCTTTTTGGCAGAAGTTATGTTAATGTCCAAATACATTGTTTGTGTTTCTGCTTCCCATTAAAAGGATCATCCTTAAAATAATGGTCTGTATTACTGGTTCTATCATATCCGTTTCATAACATTACATTTTAAGCAGTGAGGTTGTGACTTGTGGCTTAGTCCCAGTTTAGATCTCATTTTGTCCCACTTTCGATTTGGTTTAGTCATTTTATACTAACTCCACCTCTTGGGCCCCAGTTAATTGCAGTTACTTCCTAGTTTTGCCCTTGTTAAGAATATTGGAAAAGATAAAAACCCACGCGTGACTGAAAAAAGGGGAAAAACTACAACTCCCATCCATACAGTTAAAGCGCCCGTTTCCTCTCGCAGTCCGCCTCTTTTAGTCATGTGACTATATGGGCCAATGGGAAGTGTCGTTACAAGCGCAATGCGGTTGTTGCGATGTAAGAAGCAATGGCGACGGTCGACACTATTTGGGGGCCAGAATACATTTATCAATTTGACAAGACGGAAATAAAGAAGTCTGCAGGTAGTTTAAATTTCTTCAAATAAAAATAACAATTTCTATTTTGTGGCAGCTATTGCGAGTCCGGACTTAAACCTTGAATTTTCAGTGCACAAAAGATCTATAACAGTGGTTCACAGCGGTACTGGCACCGCTGGTGGTACTTGGGCTCCTTCTTGTGGTACTCAGGAGTATTTAGCAATTCGTATCTGCCTCATGAAACGACCATGCTGCGTTTAAATTTGATTTATATTTATATATCGGTTTAAGCGTTTAAGAGTAAATCTTTATTTAGACTCTATTTATTCCTGGATTAGTCCTTAAACCTGGGTCCTGTTATTAGTTAAGATCTTGTTGACAGGTGTAATAGAACCACTGGTCTGTAACACGTGGTCCCACTGAAGTTCAAAGTGTAAATGTGTGTTTTTTGTTTTCTTTTCAAGGTTCTCATCTCACGCTCTCTTTTTGATTGGTTACACAATGGAAGCAGAGAAAGTGGCCTCCTCTCTAGGCACAGTCTCCTCTCAGAATCCTACCAGCAAGTCCACAGCGTCTTCTGCATCAACTCTGCCGGCAAAACAGCGAGACAACAGGAAGACCACCAACACCCCAGCCTTCTTGTGCAACCTGGGCAAGGCCACTCTGAGGGGCATCCGCAAGTGCCCCAAGTGCGGAGTATACAATGGCACACGTGGACTCAGCTGCAAGAATAAAGCCTGTGGGATCTCCCTTAGAAATTCAGATGGGAGGAACAACAAGAAGTGTGCCATGGAGGTAGTGAAGTTAATTGTGGATAGTGAAGGAAAAGCAGTGAAAGAGGAGAGCGGGATTAATGGTGTGCAGATGTTTTCTGTGTGCCAAAGGGGACGAGGGCTTACACAAATGGGATTTGTTGAACTAGTCCCAACCGACACTGCAATAGCAACCGACGATGGGGCCACTTTGCTGACCAGAATCAACTTGGGCCGCTGTTTTATGCCGTTTTGCAAGCACGGCCAGAGATCAAATCAGCATCAGACAGAATCCAAAAAGCAGTCGTCTGATAGCATCTGCATCCACATCAAGCAAGCCATCGAGTGCTGGAGCAGTGCAACGCCACTGACTTTAAAGAGCTCAGTCCTGGAAGATCTGCAAATATCAATCAAAGACAGTGTGGAGCTATGGAGGCTGGCCACAGAGTCTCCAGGGCCACTAGTTCAACGAGTGGGCAAAGACGTTCTAGTGGTTAAATGCAGCACGGACTCACAACATCCACTGGGTCTTTTGCATCTTACAGTCATTGCAAACAAACATTCAGAAGAGGCTGAGGCAAAGAGCAAAGAAGCACAGGGGACTGGCCTCTTTCAATGTGCATGTCAGTCAGGCAACAAAAACTCCAAACCTGGTGCTGATGGGGCAAGTGTGGCTGTTGCATCATCTCAACCCTGCCTTCACTTCTACGCCTGTCTGTGCGCATTCGCAAGTGATGACAAGCTGTCAGAAGAGTTTGCATCTTTTATCAATTATAAATACTGCGGTAAAAACTTAAAATTAATCAACTTAAATGAATCATTACAATTATGTATTATCAGAGGTTGGTAGTATAGTGTAGTTACATTTACTCAGTTACATTTAATCTGTTACATTTACTCAGTTACATTTACTCAGTTACATTTACTCAATTACATTTACTCAGTTACATTTAATCTGTTACATTTACTCAGTTACATTTAATCAGTTACATTTAATAAGTTACATTTACTCAGTTACATTTACTCAGTTACATTTACTCAGTTACATTTACTTTGAACCGGTAACTTTTTGAATGAATTGTACTTCTAAATAGAAGTTTGAAACAGTTAAGCTATGTACTATGTACTTGAGTTGTTGTTTGGATGAGTACTTTTTACTTGATTAGTAATATTGTGACGTAATAATACTCTTACTTGAGTAAAATGATTTGTAACAAAACAGTATAATTCATGTTAAACATGTTTATGTGTACATAATAATATAATAATAATATATTTGTAGGAGAAGACCAAAATACATGCTGTATCAAGGATGGCTCCCCTGAGAAGCCTATGAAGGAGGCAGAAATGACCCTCCCTCATCATAAAGCAAAGCGACTTCACTTAGAGGAATCTCTCTCCGGTGGGATTTTTTTGACTTTGTGCTTGTTTATATTTGCCATTTTTTCTACGGTACAATATTATAAAAACAACAGACATAGCTGAAGTCACAATTCAGTTCTAATTCAGAGAGGACACACTAGGCCTCTGTTCAGTCCCTTATGGTCTGATCGAGGTGAAGGCTGCAGGTGCCCGGTCTGCTTTTAAGACTAAGACAGTTTTTTATACATCTGTCCTGATTATCATTCCTCTGTTTAATCCTGCAGTGCTATTCCTTATCCAGGGTCACACATCGCTCACAGTGTATATTTAAAAATAATATGGGACAAATTAACATTATAGGGGGGGTTATTCAATTAATTTGGTCAATTAGGCTTGACTAGAGGGTATTCTATTTAACACAAACTTTATGTTACTTTTCTATTTATTGTGTGATTTTCACAGTGAACTCCCAGGATGTGGATGAACGTGCCATAAATTTGGGTTTCCATCAGTGGCTGGCTAGTGTCACGGAGAGGATCCACCAGACCATGCACTACCAGTTCAATGGTACTGTTCAGTCACAGTAGTGTATTTCCAGAAAAGTACAAATGTGGCTGTTTTAATTAAATCTCTCTAAAATGATCATTATTATGATGCAACTCTGGTTGTATATGACCAACATCTTACTCTGCCTGTCCAGGGCTGTGTGATGGTCACGTCATGTTTTTCATAGGTAAACCTCAACCTTTGGTGTTCCAAATTCCTCAAGATTTCTTCAACACACTCCTTCATCGTTTGTCTCTTGGCTCAAAAAAGAGGAGACTTCCTAACTTTACATCAGGTAAGGGAACATGTTGAATTCAAAATGTACTCTGAAATGCTTCTCGATTTTCATAGTACAGTATCTAAGTATTTTGTGTTTGTGTGTCAGCATTTGAAAGAACTGATGGTCTTCCTGGAACATTGTCCAAGTACACCTGGCACATCACTAATCCCATGCATGTTAAACGCATCTTTGATACACCAGAGGTAAACCATGTCTCCCCATGTGCTCTTAGACGTGCCAAGCGCAACACATATATTGTTTTTTACGGTATTATCTCCCCACAGATGCCTCTGGAACTATCTCAGAGTTTTGTTAAGAACGCAGATGGCTCCTACTCACGTTTCCGTTGTCACGACTCTCGACTTGAACTCAATGTGCTTGATGGATATGGTACAAATTGGCCCCAAGCAATAAGGCCACTAGAGCTCCGGACCTTTCTCAAAGTTGGTCAGTGACACAGGAAAGACTTCACTCCTAGTCTTCTTAAAAATACTTTTGTGATGGTTTTTTTTGTGCTTACAGGAACAGCAGATCAGAAAGACAGCAGCCCCTTAGTCATCGAGTGGATCCCAGACATTCTGCCTGTGTCTCGAGTAGGAGAGCTCAGAATCAGTTTTGAATTTGGACATTACGGCAGTAACAAGCTGGACTCCTGATGCTAACTTTCACTGGCACAAAGATATCATTCCAGTCAGACTATAGGGTTCACCACCTTTGTACACCCCCATTTCATCATCGAAAACATGATTTTTATTATACTTTAACCATGTGAAAGATTGATGTTTTAGTCATTTGTATGCTCTTCAGAGGCAGTGGTTCTTAAGTTCTTTGGTAGTGGGGCTTGAACTTTATTTAGACATAGTTAAGACCTGGCTTTGTCTTGGTTTAGTCCAGGGATACAAAAAAACCCATAGAACAAAATCTATAGCACGTCTAAGGTATGTGTATGTGTCTGTATGTACCAGCAGATGGAGGCAGAGGACTGTGTCAGAGATTACCACAAAAGTATTCTATGACCAATCAAACTGGCTTTCTATGCCTAACTACAGGTTATTATAGTTTTATCACAGAATGGCTGTAAAATTCAAACCTGGTACACAGATGTTCATGAATTTGGTAGCCTATATATTACTACCATAAGAAAATATAGTGTGAAAATCTATAGCAGCTTGCAGGGTGTATATCTACATTAAGAGTGTGGGCGTATTGAAACCAGCCCCTGGACATGAATGTAGGAGCAGCCTCTGCCGTCTGCCTGGGTGCCAGACCGCTACCATCCAGTCTGTCACTCACACCAACTCAAAATCTTACAGTTAAAAAAAAAGACAGCAGAAATCATTTAAAATTGGCTTATTATATGAATGTTGGTATTATCTATTTCACATCAGGGGAAAAAACCTTTATCAACTATATATCTATATTTAAATATGATAATCTGAAATCAACCTTAGACCATATCGAAAACACTTGGCAGCTATAACAAGCCCCTGGCCCCTCTAACCAGCACCAAACACATTCACACATGCAAGGTGGGTGTCCTGCCCCAGTAGATAAAGGCAATATGAACTGGTGAGACTGGCACACTTATTTCATTGAGGATAGTCTTTTCTAAAAAACAAATAAGCAGAGGTGGGTAGAGTTGGCAACAATTGTACTCAAGTAAAAGTAAAAAGTACTTCAAAAAAAGAGTAAAACATAAACAAAAGAAGAAATCTAATTTTTCTACAACAGCTAAGCACAGAAAATCAGAGATGGATAAAAGTACAAAATATAGTATTACCAAGTAATAGTATAATCAGCAAAACTCATTACTGCTAACCTCAGGAAATAAAACTGGGAAATTCCAGTCATCGTTTACTGAAGTCAAGGCAACAAAGATAGACACACACTTTGCAGATGGCACACTGCAAATACATACTGCAGACTTCAATAAAGTGTGGCACCCTTCACAAGCAAACAAGGATAAACACTCCCTCCAACAGGTAGTCTATCAGCCAAGTGAAGGAGCCAGACATGACTGACAAGGGTTTGTCAATGTTCGTAATGACTGGTGACTTTTTACTTCTTATTTTTCTCTTTACAGAGATCCTCCTGCAGTTTCCTAATACACAGATCAAGTGCAAGGAATAATAAACATTATCATAATGGCACCTAGAAATTAAACTGTAAAAACACCAGGCATGGCATCTTTTGTCATTTCTTTGAGCTCTCATCAGATAATTGAAAAAGTATATTTTCTTGTGAGACCTGTCCCTGTAGATGCCCCTGGAGAAGCAAAATGAAGAAGAATGAAGCTTCATTCACCCCCGCAACAACTCACTTACTTGCGTTGTTCTGCATAGTTTCAAAATGGGTTTACCAAAAACATTGTAACAAGAATTTGAAATGTTACTGCAATTTCTGATTCTGAGGTTTTAAAGTCTGTAAAAGAATTGAACTATATTTAACTTTTAGATCCTGCTTTTGGCACAGTTTAGACCTGGTTTAGTGCTGGTTTAGTCCTGTTTATTCCAGAGTTAGTTTGTATATTTCCTATATTAATCACCATTTATAGTCTTGGTTTAGTCTGGAGTATTGGAGTCTTGATTTATTTCAATCCAGTAGGTGTAAACAATAGATTTCTTGATGGAAGCTAAGGGCCCTTGAAAACCTTACCCACGTGCCATGACAAGCCCTGGGGCCACCGTTTGGACACGTTCAAACAACGAAGCCAACAGAGCCCTTAGCCTGTGACACCGAGTCCTGTGTGTCAATGTCTGGGGTAACCAACCGTGTGCAGTGCCTGCCCTTCTCTAATTAACAGCTCAATCTCCCACTGGTTCCTGATTACCAGTGACTTTGCAACAGTCCATATTGACTTGTATGAGAAAGAGGAAATCAGCCTTGAATGATGGATGACTTTGTTGAATGAGTCTCTTGTTCTCTGTTTGTTTTATTGGCAATGGCTCCACACCAGACTTCCATCACTGCTTGCATACAGTTTCTCCCTTTAATATGTCTGTCTTTGGGATCATTTGAAAGCTTTTTTCCCCATATTTTCTCCAGCCCTAAAAGTGGTGTCTTCCTGATTGTTGTGCGTAGATTGGAGTTGTCATCGAATCTGTCAGCAATATTGCCTGAGGTAACACAGAACCAATTTAGTCCTAATGGGAGCATGCATTTGGTGTGATAAATGATGGGACTTTCTCACACCTCATTTACATGGGTTTTGTGTGGGGCCATCAGCAGCTTTCTTTGACTGTGGATGTAATGCTCAGCTAATGGGACTTTGGTATATATAAATATTGAAGAATTCAAAAGGTCTAATGCTAGAATGCTAGAAGTATTTGGAAAAAATATAGTTAGGATGTGTCTGGTTTTGGCTTCTGCTTTAGTCAGTGTCTCAAAGCAATGTTGACATGTTAAAGGATGTCCCCTTTAACCTGCTGCATCTCCTCATTCACCTGGATGTCCCCCTTTAACCTGCTGCATCTCCTCATTCACTTACATGTCCCCCTAATCCTGCTGCATCTCCTCATTCACTTGGATGTCCCCTAAACCTGCTGCATCACCTCATTCACTTGGATGTCCCCCTAAACCTGCTGCATCCACACACAAACATTGAACACTTTTAGCACAAGAACCTCATCCATCACTCCTGGACACATCTATAGCCTGTCCATCCTGGGAGTGGATCCCTCTATCATGTGGTTCTCCCTAAGGTTTCTCTTTTTCCCATAAATATTCTGTGTGTGTATATATACATTTTGGTTAATTTTGATTTTTTTTCCTGACTGCGATGGATTGTCCTGGGACAGGCCTTTTGTTTGTGTTTCTATTACCTTGTTTATTGTTTACATCCATCTCTTTCTGTGAAACCCTCTGTAGGCTGCTCGTTGAAAATCTTGGACTATCGACCTGTCTACGAACTTCCGATCATGATAGGTTCTTATGAAGCGCCCTCAAGACGGCCGCAGGAAATGGTCATTCCAATTCCTAGCCATTCGTCAGGGCCATTGTGACGTAGCTTTAGTTGTAGTAGTTATTGTAGTTACTTAATCCTTTCTGTGTTTTCAATCCAGTCTGACTATTCTATGTAGTATTTTTTTCCCACAATACTGACACTCACTAGATTTAAGAGAGCATTCTGTGTAAGTTTTCTTTGCCTTTCTATTACCTCAATCAAGTCACTTTTAGAACTGCCACTTACTAAATATATCCACAAATATTTAAAGCTACTAATATTCCACTTATTCTCCATTCCAATCTTAAATTTGAATGTCATTTCTATTCATTATGGTATCTTTTATAATGGGGCCAGTCCCAAACAGACCTCTGATTTTTTTTGTGATTCCTTTAGAAATGACTTTCTTGTATTGCAGCAGAGTTACAGTAAAGCCAGGCAGAGTGAAAATCACTGCTTATTACTTTGTCTGTAGAGTAGCCTGGCTGCCAGGCTCCCCCAAGGCTGCAATAATTGACCGTTGTAATTGTCCAATCCTTCCTTTCAACACGTTATTCTTTCTTCTCTCTCTGCGGCAATCGCCAGCGTGACTGGGCCGTCCACCTCAAACATATCGGCTAAAGTGTAAAAAGGTACAATTGGACAAAACTCTGACTCCATCATAAATACTGACACAGCTTCTATTTTAATATACCAAACGTCCACTTGTACTGCGAGCAATGATGAATATTTAATGCACTTGTCATTGTTCAAAAGCTGCCGGCAATGCACAGGCTAAAGGCTAGTGAACATGTTTTTGTATTGTTTTGAGTTGAGCATTTTTAGGCTATTGCAGTCCCACACATATGTTTAGTTACTGGGCTGTGCTGGAATAGCCACATTGTAAAACCCAATAGTGCATCTACTCAAAGAAGAAGTTCTGTGACATTGTTATCTGTACTTATTCCAAAGGGCTTAACTCAAACTAAGGATTATTTGAATCAATATTCTTGTCAAAACCAGCCATATACCAAACTGTACTTAAAAAAGGCATTCTGTTTCACCCAATTTTCATTGATAGAAAATTGTTACCACTGATTCAATATCAACCAGCTATGTACAGTATTTAACGCGTATAAAACTGGCTATTATATAACATTCGTGAACAACTTGCTGAATTGAACAGTTCCATACATTTAGCAATTCGTGCTAGTGCTTAACATGGGTTTTCTCCTCCCACTCGCTATGTGACGAAATGGTGATGATCATCACAATTGCCCCTAGTGAATCAATTCTAGTAAATGGTTGTTCTTAAGTGCATGTCTCTACAACTTTCCCAGGAGCAGGCTGCTTAAGGCCCATAGTTGATGAGCTAGTCTCCAATCACCTCTACCCCTTATGAGCATTATGGCACCAT
>JAVQKC010004564.1:0-10685 GCA_036025475.1 Philypnodon macrostomus
ACTCACTGTTTTACTACAGTGTATATATATATATATGTTGTATGGTGCTCCATTTATTACGTATCTGTTTTAATTTAAATATTAAGCTAACGTAACATCGAGCGTATATACCCTACAACAAGAATCAGCTGTGGGAAGAAGACAAACCGAAGAATGAATTCAAAATGGAAATAATATGATGTCTCTGAAATGCCTGATTCACACTGAATGTGAAACGGGCGCGAAGCAGGTGTTATGATCGCGGAGCTACAAGATGTGTATTTCATAACCGCACCTGGACACACACCGGACCACAGTTGGTGCCAACCGAATCCACACCGACCGCATACACACCGCATACACACCGCATACACACCGCATACACACCTCATCCACACACACCACATCCACACACACCACATCCACACACACCGTATACACACCTCATCCACACACACCTCATCCACACACACCTCATCCACACACACCACATCCACACACACCACATCCACACACACCACACCCACACCACATCCACACTGACCATACCCACACCACATCCACACTGACCATACCCACACCGCATCCACACTGACCACACCCACACCGCATACACACCCACACCGCATCCATACCCACACCGCATACACACTGCATACACACACCACGACCACACACCACATCCACACACCACATCCACACACCACATCCACACACGCTACATCCACACACCGCATCCACACACACCGTATCCACACACACCACATCCACACACACCAGACCCACACTGCATCCACACCGCATACACACTGCATACAACACCGACGTGATTCCATAATATCGGCGACATGCTGTTTTCGCCGATATAATTAGGCATAAGAGACAACTAAAATAGGTGGCTTGGATTCTGCTCCAAATGTGCATACTGTTGTTGTGTCCTTGGGCAAAACACTTAACATTGCCTGTGTATGAATATGGTTGTGTGATTGGTGTTTTAGTGTTGGTCAGTGAGACTGTAAGTGTGGTATGGATGCCATGTCTCTTTCAGTCTGCCCAGGGTAGTTGTGGCTACAGTAGTAGCTTACCTCCACCAGTGTGTAAAGTGAATGAATAATAAAATCAATTGTAGAGTGTCTTTGAGTGTAATACCTTGGGAGTCTTGGTGCTCCTTCCCGTCCGTACATCTTTGACGAGAGTGAGGTCCAGCAGCTCAGTGTCCTATAGAAGACCGATGTTAGAGATGATATGACTATGTGAGGTGTGTATGTGATGTGATGATGTTGGTGTGAGCTGAACCTTGCTCTGTTCACTCCAATGCAAGTAGAATCCATGAGGATCCACACGCAGGGTCACTGGGGTCACCGTGGACAGGTCCTATACACACAAGAAAAAAAAGGGGTCTCATTACCAGCCTGAATCATTATCTTAAACATCTAGGCAATCCAGCTTGTCAGGCTCCTGCTTATCTGTTTAACTCAACACCATGGTGGTTCAGACCAATCATGGGCTAGCCTGGCCAGCTATTCCTTTTCTGTACAAAGATGTTAGTCTGGTCTATCACTGATTGCATTCAATTATAATACAATACAATGTATAGTAAACCAATTAGAAATGCTAGACACAATGCTAAAAAGCCACACATGCAGCACACAGCCTGTTGTTAACAAGCAAGTTGTAATAGCAACGTTTGTGTATGAAACGACCAACAAAACACATACCACTGTGGCTCGTAAAACAGCTGCTTTTCACACAAAACACCAGTGCCACCAAAGATATTTGGCATCTCAGAAACCATTTTAAAGGACTAAATTGGTCGGGACAATACTAATGAAACCCAGGACCAATCCAGGACTACATCACAGGACTAATCTAGGGCTAAAAAATAGTCTAAAGATCAGTTCTGCAGGACTAAACTAGGACTATATATAACAAACTATGCTATACGGATGGCATAAACTGGTGTCATGTTTACTTGTTTCTTGTTTTATTTTGATATGTTTAGTGACTTGTGTTCAGTGTTTTGGTTTTGCTGTTTGATTGCTTGCCACCCCCAATATGTTTCACCTGTGTCTCGTCCTTAGTATTTAGTCCCTGTGTTTTCCCTTGTGCTTTGTTGGTGCATTATATGTCTGTGTCTGTTTCCCAGTTTCAAGTTTTTGTTACAATTTTTGGACTCCCTTGGTTACCGTTTCCATTTTTTTAAAGTTTATGTGGTCGCAGTCTGCATTTTGGTTCTTTTTCCTCCTGGCTATACCCACCACATGACAACAAGTATTTTGAAGCTAAATGCAGAAGAAGATGAGGATGGTTGTCACTTGTTGTCATGGTAATCTCATTAAGCTGTATATTGTATATTTAAACCTAAAGGTGATGGCAGTGAGCGTAAACACAGTGTGGATCATTGTGAGGATGATTCACGGCTTTGTACAGAAACTGGCTCACTTAGCGTTGTGGTGGTAACCATGTCAGTTACCATGGCAACTGGACAGCATGTGATTTTGTTCATTGTCAGATGTGTTTACTTCAGCATAGCAACACACACACACACACACACATGCGCACACACACGGTTCAGTTCTTTATCAAGCTATAGTGAGAAGAATATATAATAATTTTTTCAATAAAAATATGTGAATTCTGTGTGCATACCAACAGGTGCTACTTCTAATCCTGTGTCTATTTTCACCGCCAGCCATTATGCGGCGCTGTACACCCTGTATTGCCAATCCAGGTGTGCCTATTTAAGGTCCAAAGAAGGTGGTCTCAGTGCTGCAAAGTAGAGGCAGTTACACGTTCTGAACACTTTTTTTAACTTTAGCAGCCTAGTGGCTAGTAGCACAGGGCAAATGGCCCCTAGACCATGTCTTAGGTCAGAGGTGAAATGCAACAAATATAACAGGTACAAAAAGTTACAATTAAATTCTGGTTAGTAAAACCATTATTTGGCTGGTAATTTTTTTAAATGAGTTATTTCTAAGTAATTACCAAATCAAACCTTTATTTTTATTATTATATATTATATTCATTTTACCCATTATATTTTCACTGCTACGCAGATGACACTCAGCTCTACCTATCCTCATTCTCTCTTCCCTTCCCTTTGCCTACAGGAAATCAACTCATGCTTCTCCTCCAACTTCCAAAAGTCCTCCTATTAGGCACCCCATCCACTCTCTTCAAATCTAACAGATTCTCCATTAACATCAACAACTCAATGTTCCATCCATCCCCTCAGGTCAATAGTCTGGGTGTCATCCTCGACAGCACACTTTCATTTCACACTCACATCAATAATGTCACCTGCTCTGTGTACTTTCACTTACGCAACATCTCTCTTCTTCACCCCTCCCTCACTCCTCACACCACTGCCATCCTTGTCCACAGCCTTGTCACCTCAAGCATTGATTATTGCAACTCTCTTCTTTTTGGTCTCTCCAACAAATCCCTCCAGAAACTGCAACTCCTCCAGAAATCCTGGAATGGCCTACAAGAACTCCACTGGCTCCCCATTACAACAGCGAATAAACTTTAAACACTTTCAAAGCAATACACAACTTAGCCCCACCATACATATCTGACCTCCTCCACATCACCGCTCCCGCCCGCACCCTCCGCTCCTCCTCCTCTTTCCATCCCTGTTCCCTCTACTCGACTTGTAACCATCACCACGGGGAGCAGAGCCTTCAGCCGCTGACTTGGTAACTAACAATAATTACTATATTAATACCTATTTATTGCCACACTGATAGACCCTTCAAAATGTTTGTCATATAGAATGTTAAAAATTCCAGAATAGAGAAAATAGCAAAAATGTAGTTAACTTTAACGAAAAGGTGTGGTGGTGGGGGAGGGAATAATTCTGAGCATACAATGAAAAAAATTTATAAAAATCTGTTACTAATGTGTACAATAAATAAAGGTGAGGTATAGTCAATAATGTTTCCTAACCAGGCTCTGACATCACCTACATGTAGCAGAGTGGTTGGCATTTGTCAAAACCATCTTAATTTGCAATATTTTAAAAACTTTTAAAGGATCTATACCATATTAGTAAAGTGTGCTGTGGCACTAGTTTCTGGACAGAGATGGTTGTAAGGATAACATTCATGTGCCACACTCAGCTCCATGTACACCAAATCACAGCGGACCTTCCATCAGAGCAGGTCTACTCTCCACTATAGTCCTCAACTCCAGTTACCTGTGCATCTAGGAGTGGGTGTTATGATAAAAAATCGAAACGTGATATAAATATAAAGTTCTGTGGATCTACTAATCTGTGAAGATGGTTGCATTGTGATTTACCGCATTCAAAGAAAGGTAAAATAAATAGCATTAAGTATGATTGGATGAACATACATTGAATGTGTAATGAATTTATGAAGCAGTAGTCTTCTGTTTAAAACAAAAAAATACAAAGTCGACTAAAACCATGATAAAATCATAATCATGATCTTGGCTTAACAAAAATCCTGATACTATATTTTTTATCATATCGCCCGCCTCAATGTACTGCCAGTTTAAGGGGGAAGTCAGAGGGCACTGGGTGTGTAACTGTTTGTGATGCAGTCAAATGTCAATTGGTTGCTAATTAAAACATAATGGCATAACATAATTTTGTAGGGGCCCACTGGGGTTTAAACCAGGACTAAATCAGGAATAAACTACCTCTATACATGCTCTAAACAAGGACTGCTCATGTTCAGGACTAAACCAGGACTAAACTACCTCTATACTTGTGGTAAACAAGGACTAAACCAGGACTAAACCAGGATTAATCTACCTCTATACTTGCTCTAAACAAGGTCTGGACCAGAACTAAACCATGTCTAAACCAGGACTAAACTAGGCATGTGCTGTTGTCCCCAACAGCAAGATGTATATCAGCGAAACGCCCCCATACATCTGCCACAACTGATTTGTGAAGGACAATTTTTGCCAAATTCCCTAAAACAACATACTTCTTTTAGTCTATAGGGGGCACTAAAAAGGTAACTGGCATTATATTGGTCAGGTGTGTTCAGGGCCAGGGGGTAATTGGGGGTTTCAGGTATGAGCCTAATCGGGCAAAGTATGTGCAAGTTAGAGGCTGTCAAAAATACCTGACCTCCCAATTTAAATCCAATATGGCTGACTTCCTGTTTGTTGTAGGGTGGGGTCATAACAATATTTTATGTTGAGTACACTGTGGAGAATCACTGTGCCAAAGTAAGTGTGTCCAAAGTATAATATTAATTCATTTTATTTGTAATGCACTTTACATTTCAAGGATATCGCAAAGTGCTACAGCTTTTAAAATTGACTAACAATTAACATAAACATCTGGGTACTATAGGGGCATTCTTTATTTGACCTCTGTAATTTGCATGTGACGCTCACACTGACTGTGGTACGGAACGGGCAACGCAGGCACTCCCGTGGAAAGAGAAACCACTGAAGGCTCATTCACTCCAGCTGCTGCTGTATGTGGCTTTACACACACAGCGTGCAGCTCCGTGCAGCTCCGTGCAGCTCCGTGAGTGGAGGATTTGCCCCAGACATGTACAGCACACGGACCACACTTGGTGTGAATGATAGCCCGAAAGGAAGACTGTATGGAACCTGCTCCGCATGCGTATTTTGTTCAGTGTGAATGAGGCGTCAGACACATGACATGAGGGAGAAGTTTGACTAGAAGTTTCCCCATTTGTCGACTCTCATACAGGTCAGTAGTCCTGTGCACAGCAACACTGAAACTTGTTGCTTATTATATAATCAAAAATAATCTCCCATGAGCCTCTCTGCCACAGTCTTTTTCTACTAAAAGGCCCGTAAGGAAAACTAACAGATGTTGATTTGGCTGCACACACTGCTGCCTTACAAGGTGTCCCAGTTCTATTTTTGAATCACTTTATATTGAGTTGCCTTGAAGATTTCTGTGAAAAAGCCATAGACAGTAGAAATTATGAACCTTGAGATTAATGGCTATTGATAGACACATCTAACAGGGTATTTAAAGGCTTACAGGCGATTTTGAGACAAATAACAGGCTAATCTAAAGAACCCAGTTGACTATAGGATGATTGACAGCTGAAGATGTGTTTCAAAAGCATATCTTTCAAAGCATATGAGTGATTATAGTGATGCCTTTTTAAGGGAGACTTTCACTAATTAAGACATAGCATCTTATTTCTCTGGTAGTACTTTCCATAAGGTTAACTTGGTGAACTGTTAAAACTAGGCCCGACTCATCTTACCACCAGGCTCTAGTTTGGACTAATTGGGCCAATTAAATTCTGGTACTATTCTGACCTTGTACTGATTCTACCTAATCTTCTCTGTTTTCTTATACCATTGTGTTCTCAGTTCATCTTTACCTGATGTTTTTTTTACTATAGAAAACATTACCCTGGCCTGCTTTATTTCAGATTAACCATTATTGTTTTCAGAAATAAAAGAGAATTGATGTAAACCAGGTTTCTCAAACTATGGTACAAGAAGCACAAATAGAACATTGTCTCAGTCCAGTGGCACTAAAGAGACGTGTGTCTGTAGAAATATTACCTTTGAAACAACTGATATTGTATTGTGATGTCATTTATTTTGAAATCTACATGTAGCACCTGTAAGTAACCTCCCATTGACTAGACCATGCTATTTGACTGAAAAGTGCTGTTTCAAAGCCATCAATGAGGTGTGAGCTGTAGTCACACACACGGCATTCAAGCTCAATGAGTGACCTTAACTAAAGCAATTAGGTGAAGTGAACTCACATACCAGGCCAAAATGCAGCTCACTGTGGTAGTTCCAGCTCCTTGGGTATTGACGATATTGACTTGGCTCTGTCAGACACTGGCGAGCAGTTGTTTTCAGTATATTCAGAGTGTCGGTGTGAAGATCAAGTTGGTAGCTATAAATTATATTGTAATCAGCAGAGTGTCAATTAAGAACTGTCTTTAGGAATGTATTGCACTTGTCATATCGAGCACGTCCTCTCGTCTCTTCTAGTCTCCTTTAAGGGAAAACAACTGAGGCTTTTATTGCTTTAACAGTAGAAAAGTTTGTTTGTTTTGTGAGCCAAGTATTGAAAGAACTTTAAATCCCCTAATGCATTTGAATTGGTTTGAATTAAAGAGAACAAAGTGGTCTGAGTCATTTGATACTTGTTTTACATAAGGTACAGTTTCCCTTTGAAGAGTCAATGCAGAACAACAGTAGAATTAACTTCTGGGCCAAGATATCTTAATAATACACACCATAAATACGTCATAAACCACAATACAAGACACAGCAAAATTAGGACCAAGTTAATATAAAAAAGGATGAATCTGTATTTTCGCCCGAAGCTGGTTTTCTCAGAGCCTTTGGGATGTGTTGGGGTGTGTGCGTTCATTCTGGGTGCTGTCACATAGACTTGCTATAGACAGCCTGATTTGTCACTTGCTTTTGCTGTGTTTATGTATTTGGGGATTATTTCAGTGGCTTCGTGCTTCCACAGCCCCGAGGTAAGTGTCGTCTCTCCAGCCCATCAAGCTGACTGACATGTGCTGGCCTAACTTACACACCCAAAGGGGAGAAATAAAGGGCTAACAATGGCCTTTAACAACCAAGAGTCAAGACTTACATATTGTAGCCTAAAGGAAGTCAATAGGCACAGTGTGATTGAGCTAGCGCATCTTTTCTACCTAACGCAATGTCTGGTAATAGCATAGACATTATTTAGTCTGCTGTGGCTTTTTCTATTTGCCAAACTCGTTTCTCATGCACTTGTTGAATTTCAGTACCTTGCATAGTGCTAATGTTATTTCAATGGATGATACAATTTCTATTCTTTGCTGTTTTTTTGGGTTTTTTTTCTCCTTGATCATTTTCTGCTCTTGTATGTAGGATTTTAAATTATATTACTATCACCTTTATGGGATTTGTATTAGAGAATAAGTCACTTTGAAAATGTGCCAGTACCAAGCCTATATAAATAAGAGGTTGCTCGAGGAAGGCCCCATGCAAATGATTAAAAAAGGAGGCAGCCACAGAAATGCATCTCTATTATACTGTGACATTTACGCCAAGAATGTTAATTAAACAATTGTTTTGAAAAGTACTCAAAAAAGAACTCAAGTCTGGCCACTGTCTGAAATAATGAATGAAAATGCTTTTAGGTATATATATTACATTACATTACAATGATGTTCAGTCTGTGGCAGTAGTACATATAGTTGATAAGCATTTCTTCTTAGGCTCCATCCATCCATACATTTAAATTGGATTTGGATCTGATTATACCTTTTTTTTTTGTCTTTATCAAATGCACTTATATCAAAGGCATGTTCTGAAACTCTATTAAACTATTTTTTTTATTTGAGACAATTTTATGTTTGCACTGAGATTTGAGCTATAGAGAGATACTGTCATTATAAAAGACGTGAATCCCTACTATTGCAGTATGCAGCCATTTTAGTCATTAAAGCCTTTAATCACTTGGAATAATTAAACTGATAATAATGGTACTTTGTAATCTGCAAATGAATAGTAAGGGCTTATCTTCTGAAGCAGGAAACATTTTAATGAAATTACCGAGCAGTTTTGAGATCAATCTAAAAGTGCACTTTAAATAAATGTCTTATTTTTGATGTGGCAAATCCTTGGTTAGAGTTAAAAAGAAACACTGTAAAGTAGAGATTGTAATCACACATCTTTGCAGCAGTGACCCCAGTTATTATGCATCCGAACATTGATAACAGTGATACTTTTTGAACTGTTTTGGGGCACATAATGTTATTGATATTATCCCATATGATTTCTCATTTTAAAACACAACTGTAAATGCCCAAAAGGAGATACACGTGATTAAAGTAGCCATTAATCAAACGTGGTAAGGCACTCATTAAATTACATGATTATATTCTTAAAAAGCCTAAAGTATAGTTCAGTTGGTCAACTAATTACATTAACATTTACATCTTAATGAATACTTCTTTATAAAGTCTTGTCCTGATTAAAAAATCAACGCCTTGACTTACACAGTAATACTGCAACGTATTATCTCTATTCCTCTGAGCATTTTCTGAATAAAACAATTGTTGTGTTTACACTGATTCCAAGTACTTTAGCCAGATGACGGACATAATCAGATGAAGCCATAATGAAAATAAGACACATAGAAAATGCTGAGCCTATTTGCATCACTGCACCACGTAACGTATTTACAGTATGGATTTTTCTCCTAATCCAAAATCACAAAAGACACTGCAGGTGAATAGAAAAAAAACATTTCAATAAATAATTTATCCATCCATCCATCTTCTTCCACTTATCCGGGGCCGGGTCGCAGAGGCAGCAGTCTAAGCAGGGACGCTTAGACTCCCCGCTCCCCAGACACTTCCTCCAGCTCTTCCGGAGGAATCCCAAAGCGTTCCCAGGCCAGCCGGGAGACGTGGTCCCTCCAGCATGTCCTGGGTCTTCCCTGAGGCCTCCTTCTGGTGGGACCTGCCTGAAACACCTCCCGGGGGAGGTGTCCAGGGGGCATTCGAAACAGATGCCCGAGCCACCTCAGCTGACTCCTCTCGATGTTGAGGAGCAGCGACTCTACTCCGAGCTCCTCCCGAGTGACCAAGCTCCTCACCCTATCTCTAAGGGAGCGCCCAGCCACCTGTCGGAGATCTCATCCTTTCAGTCATGACCCA
Source organism: Philypnodon macrostomus (assembly GCA_036025475.1). Classification (NCBI taxonomy): domain Eukaryota; kingdom Metazoa; phylum Chordata; class Actinopteri; order Gobiiformes; family Eleotridae; genus Philypnodon; species Philypnodon macrostomus. The sequence continues at coordinate 9,639 of JAVQKC010004564.1, forward strand.
AAGCTCATGACCATAGGTGAGAGTCGGAATGTAGATTGACCGGTAAATCGAGAGCTTCGCCTTTTGGCTCAGCTCCTTCTTCACCACGACAGACGACAGTACAACGACCGCATCACTGCAGAGGCTGCACCGATCCGCCTGTCAATCTCACGCTCCATCCTTCCCTCACTCGTGAACGAGCCCCCGAGATACTTGACCAAAATGTACTCAGTTAAAATATTTGTTACTTCAAAATCAAAATACTCGGGGAAATGTTAAAAGTACAAAGTTGAAATACATCAAGAGTTTAGTCTCCATCGATCTTTTCATTTTCATTTTTACAGGGATTTTTCCAAAAGTCTGTGGCAACAATGAACGGGATTTTTCTTTCTGGAACCAGAGGGGGCGGGCTCTGTTGCGCCCTATAACCAGTGACTGTTTTAAAAGGGCTGACCCTCACTGACCGTCCCAAGGATTAAAGACGTTAACTGGTGTAAAACTGATCAAATACATTGCACCTAAACATGACATTTCTGAAGGATCCCTTTGATGATTGGTAAACGTCACCATTGCTGCTCCACCCGCCTCGGGGAACGTCCAGGAGTGACCAAGCCTCAGGAACTCTTACAGGCCGAGGTTGTGTATGTTTTTATTGCTGTTTATTTCACAGTTTAATTGTATTTTGCGGAATTTTATTGTATTTTATACTCAATGATTGGGCTGGACACAAACCAACGGGTCAAATGCTGGTAGAGTTTAAGTTTAGTAAAAACACTCCCCCCAGCCTCTCGAGTTCACATATTTACCTCCTTTAGGTCTGAGTACCCGCCGTATGCCAATGAATGTAACATAAAACCAAATCTGTAGTAATTATATCGGCAAAACTATTATGGAATCAGTCCACGTCCGCAGATCCTAGCTGTGAACACGATAACTCAAAAACAAAATGCCGGATCATTTTCAACATTTGCACACAGGTACATACCATAAAGACGCAGAACTGTATCGATTTGGGTACTTCTTCGATGAATATTAATTAAGTAATTAATTAATAACGGGCCAAAACTG
>JAVQKC010004578.1:0-46126 GCA_036025475.1 Philypnodon macrostomus
ACTGTTTGAAAATTACACAGATTTCATGAGAAAAGTCCCCAACATAAAGATGCTTTGTAAATTTCAGTGAAAGACACAAATAATATTTACTGGACTGAAAAATCACTTTTATCAGTGTAGTAAACTTGAATGCAGCTGGATAGGCATGGCAGAATTGAAGAGGCCATGCCATTGCACTTTTGTCTGATGGAAACTGAAAATAGTTTTGAACGTGAAGGGTTCCAGACACAATTCTGGTTGCTATGCTGGCTACAAAGTCCATAAATGTTAAAAGTAATGAGAGCAAGGATTGATGAATGATGAATTGTAACATAAAGCTTTGCAAAACTTAAACTTTGTAGACATTCTAAAAAGTGCAATCAGAAATTAACTGGACTACTGGCTTTTTCTATGTAGAAATTAGCATTAGACATCAAATATTGCAGTATGTATGAATAAAGATCATAAGCAAAGCTATGTAGCGTTTAACATACACTGGAAAATGATTGTGGTCGTCTATATTTAATGTAAAGTATTTGTCCAATAAAACTTCTGTTTACAAACAGAAAACGGGTGTATGGTTCACTAGCAAAGCTAACAAAATGGCTGCTACACTTTCCACTACCACATGCTCATTCTTGGCATTCACTTTTTGACTGGCAGTAAGCAAACTTAACGCAAGGTTTGCACTTAATTCAAGCACATCAGCAAAACTTTTGCTAACCAAATTGGGGCTTTGAAAGACTGTTTATGTAGCATGGTCTTTTAACAATGCCGAAGAATTTATTGCTACAAATGACATCACTAAAACACATGAAGATGGTGCAGATAGTGAAGACGCCACTTGAAAGCATGGAAAGCAAACAGCGCTTACAACCTTAGACAAACAGCCCAACTTTAAAAGCTTTGGTATAGAGTTGTTCTAATGTGAGGTTGAATAAACATTGCGTTTGTGTTGAGAAGAAGCCACTGCACAAAATTTAAGCCATCCTAAAACAAAGAGCAGGCCTCTCATGGCCAATTAGAGCAGGTCAATCTGACCACAAATTGCTCATTAGTGATCTTAGAGGAGGATCAAAGGGCACTAAGCATAAGGGAGGAACGTCATGTATCAGAAAGTCAAAGGAATGGAATGGCCTGGCTTTGTGCCCAAACAAGAGCCACTTAGACCGCATCACTCAGAGGGGTGAAGTGTGCTCTCCTGCCAGCCTACATGCTTGTTGTTTTTACAGATTGCAACATTGTTCTTGTTCAGACATTTTTCCCCTACGTGGTTGTTTTGATGGAAGTAAGTGACTGTGACGTGTGCACCTTTGTTTCAAGTCTTTCAATGCTTCTGTTACTCGGCAAGAAAGATGTAGATTTGCTTAAGTGGAGTCTACACATCCTCCCTGTGTTATTGTGGGTTCTCACTTGATACTTGATTTCAATATAAAAAACTGTAAATTTTGAAAAACAACTTTAGCTCTGGAAAAAAACTGACCATATAAGGACAAGGGGGCATCATTCTGAAAACTCATTGCTGCTGTCAACCATACACTATTGTTTTTACAAATTGCAACATTGATCTATCAGACATTTATCTTTTGTGGTTGTTTTAGTGGAAGTAACCGTGACGTGTGCAGCGGTCACTTCACAGGAATGTAAAAAGTGCAGAAAAAGACATGGCTGATTGAGTAGAGTGAGAGAGAGGCAGGGGACCTCCCAATGGGATCCACCACTGGTCGATACATCGGCATTGTGTCATCATAGATCCTGGTTTTGCTGCTCATATCAAGCTGGCCTTTTAGCTATGAGTCAGTGATCCAGACGACAAAACCAGATAATCTGATTTGTGTCTCAATCTACAGTCCCACCCTTTTGTTTTTGGTCACGGTTCTCACAGTGTGGTTGAAATATGCTGTGAAGATAGTGCTCTTCGGACCTCAAGTATATCTAGTCATGTTAAATTAAATAATAGAAGATCAATGTACCTATTGGGATGTTACTGTGATTCATAAATGTTTTATTTGTATACTCTCAGTACATTTTTCAACATTGTTTTCAAGCAAAGCAGTTCAAAGTTAAGAATGTTACATGACTATTTCCTAACCTCAATCAAAATTTGTTGCCTAAATAATATTACATTGTATTTGTCGATAATCAAAAATACTTTATCAGTATAAAAATCATGTCACGTATTACTTTTCACCTAGTGGCCAATGTCCAGGACCCATGGTTGCTGGGATAGGCTACAGCCACCTATGACTCCTAAGGGATAAAATAAAATAAAAGTGTCATTGACCATGATTTTAATAACCCACATTTTTGGTTTAGCCCTGTGGTTATATATTTATATTTCTTTACTTTATACATCTAGTTAGCAGACACGGTTGGACCCCCCTGAACAGGCAGCCTCCTGATAACCCTCAGATATCTTCATGTTAAGGCTGGACCATGTCAAAGCTGCCTGACATGTTACCCAGGACACCGTGGCCAGCCTGTCTCTTCTCTGCTCCTCTTCTTCTTATGTGTTTTAGTGGGGGGTTGTCTTCCTCTCCTCCCTCTCCGAGCACCAGACCACACAGTTCAGCCCTGAGACCTGTCAAACACAGCTGGCACATCTCTCCAATCCTTTCCTCCCTCCTTTTTCTTCTCCTCCTTCCTACCTTCTACCCCCCTTCCCTTCCCCCATTCCCTAGACTCCAGCGGGATGCTTTGATACCGGGGTGTTGAGCGTCGTGGGGGAAGAGCATTTCCATTTTTATCTGCTTCGAAGACTCCGAAAGACCCTCCTTCTTGTTCAACTCAAATGCATCTCATCAGCATAAGACAATCTGTCCTTTCTTTGTGCTTGAAATGTCGTACAATTCATTCAGGGATGATCTAAAAAGTGGAACGAGCTGCCATCTTTTCTGTGACCAATCTCCCATGATCCCAGTTGTACCCTGTTAAAACCCATAGTTGCTGCAATAGTCCCTAGTCGCCTACAGGGGTGGCAATGGCGCGGTGCCCAAGCGCATACTGTTGTTGTGTCCCTGGGCAACTTAAACACTTAATCCACATTGCCTTTGAATTAATGTGTTTGTGACTTTGACTGTGGTGGTCAGGAGTGTGACTGTTGAGTGAATGAATAATGCATGAAATTGTCTAGAAAATCGCTATATAAGACTAAGGCATTATTACTATTATCTGTAATCAATGAATACTCTTCAAGTTGCCATCTCTCCATATATTCAGGCTCAAAACTGGCACATAATGTATACTGTTTAAAAAAAATAAAATAAACTCTTGTAGCTGTATTGATAGTTCTAATAAACCAGCAATGTCCAGGTTACCCTGCCTAATACCCATTACCCATAGTTGCAGGCGTGGCTGGTGTGGCTAATCGGGAGAGTCGGGAGATTTCCCGATGGGCTGGTCAAGTTGTGGGCTGTTAAGGTTGTTGTGCATTTGGCTCACTGGCCACGCTTTAGGAGCAAGTTGCCTGCACTGCTTCAGGGGCCTTTTCCCCTATCTCTCTGAACATCTCTCTCACATAAGATACACTCCCACATGGTTCTGGAGTGAGTATCTTCACAGGTGCCTGCTGCAGCAAATTATGAAACTATGAACTGTAGGGACACTCTTTAGTTTGTAAAAGCGTCATAAAGACAGTTTGGATTTGATGAAAAATGGTCTCATATTTGTGGAGATCAGAAATATCTCATGTATGTCCAGTGCAGAATTGACACGATATGTGATCTGCACACACTCAGACCCGTCGTTGTGTGTTCCTCACAATATATTTGCTGAATTTTCACAAAAACAACAGAAATCAGAATTCTAGACATCCTGTGTGCGGCTGGAGCAGGGGCGGTAATAGAAACATTAGGGGGCTTGGTGAGTTAACTCCATCTGGGGTCCCACTAAAAAGAATTTCACACACACACAAAATAATATTAATATTAACAATGTGATTAATGAATGATTATTCTGATTATTTTGATTTTTTAAATAAAATTATATATATATATATATATATATATTATATATACGCCATATATTGTCACAAATGTTCCTATTAGGCTATAGCTAAACCGGCCATACAAAAAGAATTAGATGTGTTTCAGAATTCTTAGAAATGCAAATATAATAATGAAGAATGGTTGATTTTTTTGCTGCCTTCTCCCCTTTGGGCTGGTCTGAGACATAATTTCCCGGTCTGAAAATTAGTCCCACTCCGGCTCTGGTTGCTGGGATATGCTTGTCTCCTCTGGCCCCTAATGAGAACAAGTTAGAGAAAAATAATGACTGAATGCACTCCTGACACAACCTCTCCATATATTTGGGCTTGGAACTGGCACAAATTGAATTGAACTTTTGTATCTAGGAGAATAGTTGTAGGTAAATTTGTATGTGCTTCGAAAAACTCACTCTAAAAGACCCTTCTCAAGATCTTTTCATCAGCATAAAAAAAATCCGTCCTTTCAAGCGTGATACAATTGAAACAGACGTGCTCCAAAAAGGGCGAAAAAGTGGCCATCTTTTTTGTGACCAATCCACATTGACTGTTACTTCTTTGCTTGCTTTTTTTCTCTTTCAGGTGCAAGTTCAGCATATCTTCTCTTCTGGTGCACTGCGCTGTCATAAGCAAATGCAAGCTTCTGTCCCGAGCAATAAACGTCACAAGACATATAGTCAAAGTCTTTACCACCGCGTCCCTCCTGTCATCTCGAGAGAACTTTTCATCCTCAAATTCAAAGTAAAAACGGTTGCTGAAAATAAATGTTTTGAAAAACAACGGGAGCTTTCAAGGCAGCCTCGTCACCTGATCACTGCTGTAAAAGCTTTCTTCTTCTACCTGCTTGTGTAGACAATAATAGGTGTGCCAGTAAAGTTTTTTAGTGTTTGCTCTGCTCTCTTCTGTTGTTGAGACACCACTTCAGTGCCTTAAGAGGTCTGGCTGTTTCTTCACTCAAGAGTTCATAAATTACATAGACCGAGGAGAGCAAACATGCATCAGGCTTGGTTCTCAATTTGTGGGTTTGGGCCAAATAAGTGGATCGCAATATATCTGCTTCTATATACACCAATTTAGTATAGATGTGATATTGGATGGAGTTCAATAGTAGTTAATGACCCTCCTGTGACAACAAGTAAAATGTGAATCTGTGACTCCTAATTGGTGAACTCTAAGATCCCATAGCTGACCCTGTTCTATGATGTATACAGTATTAGGTAATCTTTATTATTCATCATTTTACTGTAGTTCCTCCCCTGGCCTCAACAGCAACATCAAATCAGAGATCAAAATCTGATTTGATGTTGATGTAGTGTCAGGGGATGGACTCAAGTAAAACTCGATTACTAATAGGTCATATTTTTGAAAAACTCCATACTACAGCTTTAAAGTGACATTTTTGGAAGAACAATTTTCCCTAAACCACAAAACCTCAGTATCTGTGACTGCGGCCGTGTCAAATTTACCAACATTGAAGTCGATAATGGTGTGGCTGTGTGCAGATGATGAATCATGTTAAGTGCTGTGTTTCGAGGCGTGGATGAAGTCAGGGTGAGACAGGAGAAAAGTCATGTGGTGCACGGTAACAAGATGCTGCGTGATGCCAGGGCGATGACAGAAACCCACCAGGATGACACGCAGCTCAGTTAACCTTTAAACATACACTTGGTTATGGTATAGGCCCAATTAGTTACACATTAAACACTTCCATATGCAAGTTACAAAGCTGGTAAGTGACTGATTACTTACCCAACAAGCCCATACATGCTTTTAAACAAAACATCATGATTTAGTATTGCTTTCTCTTCAAAACAAAGCAAGGACACAACTGTTGTATAGCGCTATCATTTGTTACAATCATTTTAACTCATTTATCTGCCCTGATGTGTCTGACCCAGAGCAGTACTAATTAGGTTAACTTTAATTACTTTTTGACACTAAATTAATCATTTTGACATAATCTTTTTTAGGCACATTAGAACTTCATTGCACACTCAATGCATGTATACATGAATTGGTGAATTGTCCATAGTGAAAAAAATGTGAGAGTCAATGTCTTTATGTCTCTGTCAGCCCTGTAACTCATTGACCATTGTCTTGGATGTACACTACCCTAGGCCCAAAGTAGCCTCCACAATGGGAATAATGTAATGCATCTCTATCGCCTGTATATGTTCTTGTCATTCCACCTACTACATATTCTTTCCCCTACAATAAATGTGTTTTGTGCATTTTGAAGACACGCTGTCTGCAATATTCACTTTTAGGCAATGTTTTACTGTGACTGCCTACATAGAATTACACTTACAATTCTGTCTAGAGCCTATAACTTTGATAGGATACTACATTTACTTTTGTTAAAGAGTTATAGAGGAAATATCTAATCAGATATACCGTTATAGACAAGTATCCGCATCAGTCAGCCATCCCATAGACAGCGGGCTGCTATTGAAAGAATGCAGCAGAGATTAAAATAACTTTACAGCTGATCCACAAGGTGATTATAGTGATTGGCACTGTTTTTCCACTGTCACTGTTTTGGCACTTGATAAAACTTGATAAAGCGCACACAGCGGTGGGTGTAGGTGGTGTTGGTGGGTGCTACTTACCCTATTCCCAGCCCCACCCAAAGGCCCTCCCCTTTCTTCCTCCCTCCTCAGCTCCTCTTCCTCCTGTCGCGGAGAGATGGGGAGAGAAGTTTGCCCACGGCGCAGTCCACTGAACATTTGCTGTATTTCAAACGGGGAACTGCAACAAGAGCCTGCGGTAGTTGAAGCTTCATTTGGGAATGCGGGGGGATATCTGACAGCATTTAAAATCGTGTCGCTGGGTTTTTTTCTTGCCCTGCTTCAAACAACAAAGCCGGTTTTTTAGAAGATTGATGCCGCCAAAGTAAGTGAATCCCGGGTCAGAAGGACTGCTGCTCCGGACGCGGACGGGTTCCCTTGTGTCGGTTTTGAGATCGATTGGGCGGAAAAGAAAGAAGAAACAACTCGAAAAGCAGAGTAAAAGTAAAAGAATCACCATGAATAACAACAAAATCGACAAGGAAAACGAACAGACAGAGTTCAGCAATCACGAAGAAGAGGTATGTATCCAGACGCGCACCTGGCACTTGTGGTGAGGTCCGTACCTGACCCATAACGACATCTTAATTAACCTCTTCCGAACAAAACCATAGTCCCTCAAGAAATTGCTTTATCACTGCTTTAGTTGAAGCTGTTTGTTTTATTATATAATACAGTCGGGCACATGTGGGCTATATTTTATCCAACCGCTTAATCCTTTCTTAATTTACGAGCATATTTTGGAAAAGTTGTGTAGTGTTGGCCAATATTGTAGCTGTAAATTTTATTGACTCAAGATATTCCATTTCCACAACCCTTATAACGCATGTAATTCATCAATGTGGCAAAATTTGTAATATTAGCAAGGACAATACTAGATTAGGTGGTCTTCGCAGTGTCTAGACAGCAAAAAGTAATGGCCAGACAGATTTAATGGTTGTGAATATTTTTGGAGGCCATCTAGACAGCTACTATCTTTTATCCAACCACTTTATTCTCTTTTATTTATGAGCATGTTTTGGAAAAGTCGTGTGGTGGTTGGCTAATATTAGGGATAGCCTTGGAAGCTAAGGTTGGCACTACTGTATTTGTGCTGTGCCTCTGTTGAATATTTAAAAATGTATAATTGAAAAGTAGTAAAAACGTCAGATCACTTTTTGACTATTAAGAAATGTTAATATAACTGGATTTTTGGTAAACTGTCTGTATTAATTCAGGATTAGACTGCTGCTACTTAGTCCAGCACTTCGCCCTGTTACTGTACCATAAAGTCAGGCGATAGCTGGGAAGCACTAGTAAAGGGAATATCTTAGCTGGTGTGAATTAGTTGAAGCTGAGGGAGCAATTGAAGTTCAAACAACCTCTGCTGCAACATGTAGGCAATACTTCTTTATAATCCAGGCCTATAGTGCACTGTAGTCCAGGAAGGAGGATTTTTTTTTTTTACTAGATTTAATTACATATTAACTTCGAAAGAATGTATGCTCAGAAAATGGGTGCTTCAGTTTCTGGTGAGGTTTATTTACTCTCTTCTTGACAAGCTGGCCAATAGCCAAGCTTCTCACTGGCCAAACATTAGTTTAGTTGCACAATTCTGGTTTCAGCTGTGTATCAGCTTACTTGGTAAATACATTTGTACTCCTTCGCATGGGGCAGTTTGCTTTGGCTCCGAGGTATCTCCCAATCCGAACGCTGATTTGTTATTTTAGAGCTCTTCTGTCCTGCAGCCAAGTGATGTAAGGAGAGGTATATCAGATTGTATCACTTTTTTCTCTTGCAAAAATTAGATTAAGCATGGCCGTACCGTTCGTCACCATGTAACTGAATAGTCAAGCGATGGAATACCATATTTGGTTCCACTGCTGCATGAGGTTACTATGGAGGCAGAGAGTCGCATAGATGATGAGGTGGAGAGAAAAATACTTCTTGGAAACCTGATGGGCAGTTCTCAAAAGCTCTATGCAGGCTAATAACCTCAGTTCAATGACACTCAAGAAAACACTGCTATACAAGTGAATGATCTAATGCCTTTTATCCATAAAGTGTTCTCTGCTAGATTGGACGAATACTAGAAATGCAATCACTGGCCGTTTTATTATGAGGTCCTTGTACCTAATGAAGTGAAATATTTGACTTTTGTGGGAAATGTTTGAAAAATTTAAAACTTCATGAGTGACATTACAGCATATTATGAAATTAAGGCATTTAAGTAGAACCAAGTTACAATCATTTAAGGATTATTGCATTTTAGAAGCACTGTGTAACAATAGTGAAATATTACTATCTTTGTAACTATTATACATCCTTTGTTCAGATCCTAAGCTATTGTCTTTCTCATATCATATCAAACCTGGTCTGGTTGTTCGCACATATCGCATTTTTGCCCACAGATCTTCCACTCACTGGATTTGTTCCTCTGTTCAAACCACTCACTGCAAAACATTGTAGTGCGTATTAATCCCAATTCAAAGCCTAGTACTTTCCCCCCAATTTTGACACTTGCTTTACCTTCAGCAGGTTTAGTTGGCGATTGGCTGATGAGCTATTCACACCACAGAAATAAGGTGCACAGGTGTACCTAATAAAGTGGCCAGTGAGTGTACTTTCAGCGTCTAGACAGGACAACTTAATGTCCACAGAAATCTAATGATTGTGAATTATGCTTGGAGGCCATCCAGGCATGCACCGACTTAAATTCACTTTAGTAGTTTAGTAGTTAGAACACTGTGCTCACTGACGGGGGATTCTAGCAGGTGTTTATATTGAGAAAGACACACAACACAAGATTAATGACTAATTTCCAAATGGAATAGCATGACTTGCACTTTTTCAAGAACGCTGCAAGATCATCCTCCGTGACTGTCCTGATTTAATTTTATGTTCCCGTCCGTCTCCCGGCTCTCAAACGTACACACAATGTTCCCCATCATTAAAAGCACGCACTGTAAAACGGCCACTCTGCTTTGTTCTTGGACTAAAGTGACCATAAAAAAAAAAGAGGCAAAGTTTAACAGGCTTGTTGATATGGCACTCACATGCGTAACTATAGGGCTGCATGGTATTAGAAAAACATGGGATGGGGAGTGTTTTTTCTGATAATGATATGACAGCAGAAACATTTTACCAGTCATAATTGAAAAATCTATTGGGTAGACCAGGATAAATCTGAACTAAACCAGGACTAAACCATGACTAAACCAGGACTAAACCAGGACTAAACCAGGACTAAACCAGGACCAGACCAGGACCAGACCGGGACTTAACAAATATTTAACCAGGACTAAACCAGGACCAGACCGGGACTTAACAAAGACTTAACCAGGACTAAACCAGGACCAGACCGGGGCTTAACAAAGACTTTACCAGGACTAAACCAGCACCTTTCTAAGACTAAACAGAAAAATTAAACAAGACCAAATCTTTACTTAGACACTTTTTAATATTTTTATTTTTTTGTTGGATTACTAGACAATCGTTTGCAGTTTGTCAGACCATAATGTTACTACCATACATTTAGTTTCATACAGTCCACATAATTATGTAGCGACTGCCAGAATTGCAATACCTATATATTATGTAGCCCTATGCTAAACAACAACAGCATTTACCCTCCACTCCTCTCCATCTCGTCCCGTCTACTGCACAAAGAATAGGGCTCATCTCACTGGTTCACTGATTCGCACCAGTAAAGGCATGGTAACAGGCAGCCTTCCTTCTCATGCCTCCTGCTTCATTGCCCAGGCTCACATGCCATCTCCAAAGCTTGATGGTGCTTAGTGTTTATCATACTTGCTCCAGCGCTCCCCAAACATGGCCCTGCTGGAGTTGAGGTATGCAGGTTCAAGTCTTGTAGCCTGGCCTGTTATCTCAATGACTGATTTGATAAGAATTATTATCAGGTGTTCTGGATGCTTTCACGTAGTGCAGCACTCAATGGTCACCGATGCAGCGGAGGTGACAAGCAGGCCTCTTATATGTTAAATGTCAAAGATATGTTCAAGCAGTGCCGGTTTCCACGCCATATATAGGCAGGAAGTTATGGTATGCTCTCATAAACATCCCACTTCAAACATGAGCAAACGACTAGACATGTACAGTATTATGTGCGTTAAATTAAACAGTGTCCATGGAAGTATAAAGCTGTCATTACTAATAGTTACAGCAGCAGCCAACCAACCTTGGTAAACCGACATTCACTGGCCACTTTATTAGGTAGACCTTGTTCCAAATAAAGTGACCTGGCATGGTTTTCAAGGTTATCCAGAGATATTTTTTACCACAGTACTGCCGCTCACTGGATTTTTTTTCTCTATTTTTCATATTTTCTGAAATTCTCAGACCAGTCCATCACTTTTCACTAAAATGAATTGCTATTTATTTTCTGATTTCAGGTTTGTCTGGACTAAATTCACTGAGTTTCTACTATGTGATTGGCTAATGGCCTTTTTGCAGTAACAAGTGGCTTAACAAGTGGCCAATGAGAGTACATGTTTTGTTCTACTTATAGGCTTAACTAAAATTTGCAAGTCATTTTAGGGATGTCATCTATGGGTTATATATAAAGACTAAATGAGGTGACAAATTCCAGACATGTTTGTGTTATCATAAGGTCAAACAGTGGCATAGCTCCTGCAGCAAAGAGCTTTCACACTTACATGATTGAAACCTTGTAAAATGCCAAAACATGATGTATGGTGTAAACTAGGGATAATGGCAATTTATACAGCTTGTGGCATATTTAATGCATCATAACCTTCAAACTCAGCAGAGCAAGCACGACCTTTGCCCTCTTCAATGTTAAATTCTTTCTTGCTAACACATGTTTACTTTTCAGGTACCTGCTCAGCCTCATGTACCGTGCAAATTCACTGTCAAACTGTGCTGAATTATTCACTAGTCATTTAGCTCAGGAAATGCGATGTTCTCTCTATTTAACTGTGTATTTGCCGTAAAACTGTCTCCCCAAGATGTAAAACAGCAGCAGTTCTACCCTTTGAGAAGACATCTGTTGACGCTAGCTAGACCATAAACACCTAAGTGAATCTTTACAAGCGGCTGAAGAAGAGAAACAGAATCTCAACTCAAGTTCAGCAAATGTGGCGTATCTCCCTGGGGTGTAATTGGAATGTGCTTGGCCTGCTTCGGGTATATCCACTGGGTCCTCTTCAAATAGCAGGTCATGTGGCCAGCCTGACCTTTCGGATGAGGAGATGTAGGTGGGGAGCTTTTGTCGTCCGAGGGAGTAGAGCGACCGGAGCGAAGGGTGGTCCGCGGCACAACGTAGTGTCCTTGTGTGTGGTCCATACGTGTATCTATGAAAAGGGCAAGCAGATATGTTAACGCCCTGTGACATGAGATGGTATCAGACGGGAGCTTCATGGGGTCATGCAACCAGAAAGTATAGAAAAGGATAGGATAAAGTAAAAAGGCTTTTTTGTAATGGTTAAGATATCATGTGAGATGGAATTCAAACTGGCAAACTTTGGGTTCAGGCTCTTTTTTAGCTCACAAGTCTTAAAAAATATTTTATATATATTGTGGCTAAGTGTATTTTTGCCCTATCTTGCAGAATAGTTGATTATTTTCAGTATAATAGGGTGTATGACTATGGTGTATGACTCCATTCTCTCACTCGAGGGCAGCTGCGGCAACAGGTGTAGCTTACCAAAACTTGTTTGTGACTTCCTTTGTGAGAGAATGAATAAAAAAAACTACAAAAATCTGCTATTACTTTTTGAGTTATGGTAAAAAGCTAAATATATGCTAGCGAATACAAAAAACCACCTTGGTGGACAGAACTATTTTAAACATCCTACTTAACACACAATTATAATAGCTTCTGTTTGGAGTTTATTTATAAAGGCACCAAGGGAATTGTCATCTTATCGTTTGTCAGCTGCGCAATGAGAGCTTTTTGAAATGACAACAACAAGGCTTAGCGTCAGGAACTGCTGGCAAAGGAGACTGGATGAAAGAAGTAAAGAAAAAAACAAGACAGACAAATCACATCGGGTATTCAATATACATAACCCGTGCTATATATAAACTAAAAAGGCCAGCCAGCGGTGAGGCTATTTTAATATTCAATTGATTTAAAAAAATATTTTTCCTAGACAGCGTCGGCCATCTTGCTTTGCCATACTGTACTGTTGGCTCTCTGCACAAGTCAACCGGCTTATAGGGTATAATGGTACATTTTTCACTTCATCAGGTAGACTTATTTATTTCCATTTCCCCAGGTTTTCCAGTTTCTAGGATTTACAGAGAATGGTTTGAAAAGGATACAATTTCTAGTGAGTGGCAGTTCTGGATATTATACAATACTTTGTTGATGCCAGAGAGAAAAGTAACATAAACTCAAATAATCCCTCATTATCTTCTCTAAACACACTGGATGACAAAACATGAAGTAGGTGGGCTAGAGCAGTAGAAGACCACACTGTGGGCCACTTTATTTTGTACAAGGTCTACCTAAAGAATGGCGAGGGAATATATACATTCTTGTCATCACCAACAACACATAACTTTATCTTTCCTCTAACCAACCTCCATCCATCCTAACTCCCCCTTTTCTCCTTTATCTCTTTTCCTCCTTGGTTCCTTTCCTACTTCCTTTCACCAGACCCACCCTTGCTGTCTTACTCATTCACCATTTCCTCTATATTCATTCTTCCAGCTTGGTATACTATTCACATTTTGCCACTCTCCATACCAACCACACCCGTTATTTTGATCCACAAACCATTTTAAGTCCCAGCAGACCCGCTCCTCCATCCCTTATCGCTACATAAGTGGAAGGCATGACCCGGAGATCTCCCAAAGCATCAAGAAAGGCCGTTTATGGTCATGGGAAGAGGCTTGGGAGACAGGAACGAGTCAGGCAGAATGCTTTTAAGGGTTAGAAGCTATGTCTGTGTACGTGGATATGCCCTTAAAGAGTTATCCATCCAAGGTCAAAACAGTAAGCTTCAAAACGTGGGACAAAATGAAAACGCTGCAGTGTCCACCCGAAACTGAATTATGCCTTACTCAGGTGATTGGTTAAAGGGAATACAAAACTCCTACTCCCTTAATGCAAACACTAGGATGGGCTGAGAAAACAGTATCCTTAATGAAGTGCCTTTATTGTATATGGAAGAGTTGTTGGAGCTGCTAACCCAATCTATAGGTTAATTAAAAGTCATTCATTTCTTTTTTAATCTCATTGCCAAATGGTCACTAGTATTCATTGATATTGGTGTACAGTTGCAAAAAAAATGTGCTTTATCCAGTATATATTTTCTTGTGACCCAAATTTCCCTTATAATATAAAATTGTTTGATTTTGCCAGATGCCAGTATTAAGATTACATCTCCATGTGACCACTGTAGCATATATAAACTTTTCACTCAGTATTTTGTGTCTTGATATTGACGAGTTCTTGTTAATTTTCAGGTAAAAGTACTTTTACTTATGTACAGATTTTGAGTACGTCCTCCATCCAACACTATCTATAGTTAATGACTCAATTACTAAAATGACATGCACATTACATGTACAACTGTTGACGGCTTCTGTCAATCTGCCTGAGGTTGATGCTACACAATTGAAGTAACGTCAGGCAATTTGTGATTAATTGGTTGTCACAGATAATAAATCAAGGAAGACAGTCTGCATCAATGTTGTCAAAAGCCTCAGTCTTTGTCAGTCCACTCCTTAACACTGACCACATAACAAACTGTTTGGAAAAACAGTCTATTGTAAAATATTAAATTATTTATGAGGGAACACAAAACAAGAATTGCATTTAAATGTATAATAATAATTTTATTAAATTATTTATTAAATTTTCTTCAATTTCAATGTAGCGTAAACATGTTAGAGACAGTTTAGTATCTAAATTAACATGCACTGGTAGGTTAAATTTAAATAGTCTACCATAGTCTGTAATGGTTAAACTAGTCGACTTGTTGATATCTACAGCAAATTATTTTTATTAGTCAAAATGTAGGCACTGGTGAGTGGGGTTCTTCAAAAATGTTTGTGTTTAGTACATAGTATTATGTATAGAGATTTTCCAAGTCAAGTCAGGACATATGGTCATCCCAGTCCAAATTGCATATTTACTTGACTACCTCTTTAACCTTAGATTAATTTCGTGAGAGCGGAATGTACCCTAATCTGTAATAGTCCTATTACAACCCACTAGTTGCAGCCCTAACGGAGAGATATTGTAGTCAGAAGCCAGATAAACAGCTGTGTTATCACAGAAACTCAACATGTCTTTAAGAAGAGTCATCCAGGATTACTAAGTGTCTGGTGTTCTCTCTGCATCATACATCTTAACCCTATGCACCCAACCTCAAAATCAAACACCATAAAGTCTTCGTCTACTTGGGCAACCAGCAACAAAGAGAGCAGAGACTGGTCAGGGTGCAGACGAGGCCGATTAGTTCACCTTAATGAGCGCTCAGGAATGTTAAGTCTATTCATGGATCAGTATCAGATGAGGCAGAGAGGAAGAGCAGGGAGATACAAAGACATAGAGAAAACTATGCAATAACTATGTTGATTATTGCACTAAGGATGATAGCTTGACTGAATTTATATTTGAGGTTCAAAATTGGACATAAACTGTTCAAAGACTAAACCAAAGCTAACCCAGGCTTAACTAATCCAGAACTAAACAAGGTCCAAACCAAAGCTAAACCTGGACTAAAAAATAACTAAAACAGAACCAAACCAGAACAAAATCATATACTGTTTAACCTTGGACTAAATTAAGACTAGACAGATATATTTGACTGGTTCTGATAATGATGATTGTAACATTATTGTTGAAGTTTCCTAAAGATTGAAAAACTTTTTTTTTGACATTTCACAAACTGACACCATAGACGGCAGGGTTGATACGGCACTGACAATGTGTGAATGGTTCATTTTTTCTAAGCATCTTTCAAATAATCTGAAGAGCCTTTTTGACTGTGGAGTGGGTTCTATTCTTTTCACCAGAAGAGATTTGAAACAAAGGTATGGAGCAAGAGGAAGAAAAAACAGTGAAGTACCTTGCTTTCCTAGGCCATTAGTTTTAAATGTCTTTTAAAGGTTAACCTGTTGGAACATTTACAGACTCTTACCGGACCATAATGGCCGGCCAAAAGCACTTGTGGGAGTAAAAGGAAGAGAAAACAAAAGGCCCACTCATGATGTCCAGAGCGTTGCTAACCTCACAGCCAACCTCTGACCTAAACAATAACCTAGGACTAACCTACGACCCTTAACCCCTACTGTGAAACCTGACTCTTTGCACCTCGAAGATTAGTGAGAAATCGAGTCATCCGTTTACGCTCGTTTGACACTTTGCAAACCTGCACCTTTTCCGTCAGAAGTTTAAGGAGAAAAACAGTGCTAACTTTGATGTCTTAGTAGAAGAAAAATAGCAGACTGTTAAGCTTATTTTTTTTAATTTTGCTCAGCTGATGGTTTGATTTTTCCCGTGTCATATAGACGCTTGATTGTTATGTAAGATTAGTAGGTACCACAATAATAGTAGAGGTTTTCCTTTGTTTCTAAATGTCCTACCCCAACTGAGGGCCAGTGTTCCAAATTTCTCAACACACATGGATAGTGTTATTGCAATACCTTGTTTACATTTTGCTACAGTTCAGTGTCAAACCCGTGTTTATCAGCACAAAGTAAACACAAATATAACATTTTGAAGCAATACTGATAAAAATGATGGATTGCTACCGCTGACTTGTTTTTTGGTTGTTTTAGCATCTCATGGATTATGTGTACTGCATATGCTTGTCAAAATATTACAGTTTTATATTTATAAATACAATAAAATAAAAAGTTTCTTAGCATTTAGTGGTTAGTAGCCAGGCCACTATAATGGACCTATGGCTTCATGAATACAGTGAGAAACATTGCTATGAAGGCTTATTGGCGCTATGAACATTGTCTTGAGTATACCGCATGTAAATGTATTGACCGATCATATCTTTTCGTATTGTAATCACCGTCTAGTCCTATGCCTCATAAACTTGCTGTACCCTCTGTCATTTGTTCCAAGGTTACCACGGTGTCCTGCCACATCTGGTTTGAAGAACCTCCAATCTATTAACACACATTCATATGCTCACAGGGAGGGAAAAAGAAACACACAGCAATCATCTCTCATCGCAGCAAGGTCGTGTCCCTCGTTTTTGGCCCGAATCAGCGGTCAACGAAGCACTCAATTAAAGTCAAAACAAATATGGGAGAAAGAAGAAAGTGACATTGTAACGAGGCATTTCGGGCGTTAGGTGTAACTAATTTCATGTGTCTACAATGCTCACTGAATAGAAATTGGGAATGAATAAGGAATTTTTCAGAATAAATCAACAAACAAACCAACAAACGCTACTATAACCCGCTGAGATAAATAATCAAATCAGTAAAATATTGTTGGAGAGATGGGGGTCCTTATCTCAAACAGGTACCCTTCTAATCTGCTGTTATCATTACAACATGAGCTATAGTATAACTTGGGTAATATATCTTATCCTCAGGTGGCTCACCTAAAACTGTATTTCACTGCACATATCAGAGAAATACCATCATGTTTCATAATCTCTTAACCAAACCTACTGAAACAAGGTGCCTTTAGAGTTAGCGTCAGTCAACACTTTGTGCATTGATGGCAGTATTGCATTTACACTTTTTCTAGACTTGAAAAGTTGTTAGTTGTAAATTCAGCCCGATCTTTTTTATTTGCTTTGTCTGTATAATATATGAAGCCAGTATGAAACCAAATTTCAAATGGACTAATGCGTAAATTGTACTAAACAAGCCAGTATGGGGTCTTGTATCTCAGATCAAGGTGTGCTGATCTCCCGAGACTTACTATTAAAGTGTCCCTAATACAATCTGATGTTTTTGGCTGGGGGCTCGCCTCTGTGGTTGCCAGGTTACCGCGCCTGTCCGCCGGCTGTGCATCTCTGTCTGGCTCCCGCTCGGTAGGGACTGCTGTTTTTGATCGAAGCATGTCTGTGTATTGGATACGTGTGCAGGCCATAAATGGTCAATGATTCAGAAGGCTCTCTCACAGCGAGCGACTCAGCACTATGGAAATGTAGCTATGTGACTCGCAAGGAGCCAATAAAACAATGGCTTTAAAACCCAATAAAAGTGCAGCACAGAAGGCTTATCTGTGCAGAATCTGCTCAACCTCTGGCTCGACCTGTGCTAAGGTTTACTGCATCGCTAGGGACTTTGCTAGGATTTAGCTCTAGTAGTGGCTTGGCCCTGAGCAACATAAACTTGTTCACAGGACAGTTTGTATAGATGCAATATTTTTGGTTCAGGCCTTGGTTTAGACTTTGTTTAGGCCTTCTTTAGTTCTGGTTTAGATCTAGTTTAGCCCTAGTTAGGACATGGTATAGCTCTATTTTTTAGATAACCTAAACCTTAACCTCTCTCTTTTTGAGCCCAGTGGTTTAGCCCTGTTTAGCCCTGCTTTACACCTATTTCTATATTAGTCCTGAATTAATCTTCAAAAGTTCAAAACCAGTTGAGACCTGGTTTAGCCCTGGTCTATACCATTACTTAAGTTTGGGGCACTTTGGGGGCTGGAGTTCCCCTAAAATAGCCCTAACAACACCCCTGCGCATCTCAATATCTCACTTAAGCTGGCTCACTCTTTAGCCCTGCCTTTTTGGAAGTGGAAACATAAATACCAAGCGATAGTGTAATCAACGGCAGATGTCTGGGAGAGGGAGAGAAAACAGTTGACACATTTGCCGTGATTCATCCCAGTATGGAGCATGTGCAGCCAGGTCCACACCGGACACAAGGAGAACCGATCATATATCACAACAGTTGACGTCAGGAAGTCTCTGGAATGGGGCCCAGAATCGAGCCAAGAATGTCCTATTGTTTCAAAGAGAAGTCATTGTTAGGTGTGTGTTTGACTTTACTTACATTCAACTCTTTCCATAATGACTAAGACAGCAGTTCAATGATGGGGTAACAGATAGCAGTTTGTACTACACTGGCTTGGCATTTTATTAGGTAGACCTAGGGGTGTGCTCTTGGTTTTTATGAAATTTTGATATATTATTTTTACCATATCGCCCACCCCTAGCATTAAGTAGAGGTATATTTCTACTACATTTGCTTGCCGTTTTAATAGGTAGACCAACCTGTGAGCTCAGATAGTAAACTGGCTGATCACATTGCATAAAGCCAATGAATATGTTCAAGACAAGTGACTTTGGACATGCTGTGGTTATTTGTTCCAGAGTACTTCAGAAACTGGTCATTTACTATCAGTTTTTTACAAGGAATGTGTTGACGAATTGTCCAGTGGTTGGTGGTTCTGTGGGGGAAAATGCCTTGTTGATACCAAAGGTCACAGACTGGTTTGAGTTCATTGAAAGGCAATATCACAAGATCACAAAACATGAAACATCACACCAGATGCAAGGTCTACCTAATAAAGTGGCCATTGACTGTATGTTTCCCCATTAGAGAACATGTCAGGAATAAACTTTGGCATTCATCATTTAAGATTAACTTTAGAATATTACCTTAATCTTGAAGTCATACCTTAGATATTTGCTTTGTAGTGATTTGAACATTCAGCTCAGACTTTTATCCATCTGAAGTTAAACAAAACTTAAAAGCAAAGTATAAATCTGTCGTCTCTTAAGCAGCGAGTGAGAGCATCATCCAACATTTAGAGTTTAGCCCGTGATGTCTTTTTGGCATTTATTCGGGGTCATGTGCAGCTTTAGTAAGAGTTATGTTCACTGAAACTCCACATTCATAATGCTTAAGAGGAGGACGGCCTTCATGGACTAGTTTTCCATTTTTAGTTTATCCAGTTTGACTCAGGTGAGGTTAGTGAGGGTACATTTCCGTTACTAAAAGGCATTCAAAGCATCCCCAAAAGAGTAATGCATCACACTGGAAGCGCTTTGGCTTGAAGTGTGTGGTGTGGAAACATATCTAATGTATATTGGGAAATAGGTTAATATAAAAGACTGACAGTTAGTAACCAAAGCTAGCATTTTCTTAGCATTTTTTATTAGTTTGATAATCAGCTTCATATGAACACCTTTTAAAGGATGCATTTGGAGTGAATATGTGTCAAAATTAGTTCATAAGCTGAATCTTATCTGGAGCTTATCCCAGCAACTATGGACTTTAGGAAGAGTGACTCTGGACAGCTATATTAATCTCAAGTCACCAAATTGAAATTTACCCATATTTTATTCTCTGTAAAATCTATGGCTGCATACCTTTCAAATGTATTCAACTCCAAGACTTAGACTTAATGAATATGTTATTTATTAGACTCATATATCCAAAGGAACATTAAATTCATTTTTGACAGCTATACTTTCATTTTTGTGGAGCCGCCAGGTATTGAAACATGATATAGAAACTGGTAGTATTATAACTTTTCTTTTAATACAACCAAGATATTATCATTTGGTACCCAGCCCCAGTAACTTCTCTGACTTGGCTGTGATTGACACCACCCTGCACTGTCTCTTTGTTCTCCTTAACTCCTTAAAAGGACTCCCCCCATAGTCTTTATTTAACCAGATCTGACTGAGACAGACCCCAGTGACAGCCGCAGCAGGGTATGCATCACCACTGAGATAAGATAAGATTGAAGGTGTGAACGTTGACATAGGTGTTTTTTTTTTTAAACATTTTTGTTTATAGCCCTGTCAGTGGTTACACCTCTAGTTGCTAAGCTAATCCTCTTTGTTTGTGTGATGATGCGTGTTTGTGTATCAGGTTACATGTGGGAATGAAGTGCTGTGTTAGTTCAGCAGTTCCTTTGTCCCTTAGTGAGTTGTGAATAGTCAATTTAATGAAGCTACAAGTGGAGTGCTGGATCTACTCGGTCTAAGTGCATAGCTGCGGGTTTAGCCGAAAAATCATCTTGAAATAGAATAGGATTATTGAATAAATGATTAGATTTCACATTCAAATGCAGTTATCAGGTTCTCTGAGTGGGAGTGCAGGGTGGAGTTGGTTGGAGAAGCCCTAATGCACTGAGTCTTCCATACTGGAACCATACTGTACCAACCAACACCCAGTAATAGTCATCAATCATTTTGATCCAGGTGGTCCATAGAAATCTGTGTATTCACTTCTAAAAGCATATTTAAATGTAGTGCTATAGAATTTCAAAAAGTTCTATGATTGATTTAGTGAAAATGAAATCTGAATGTCGTAGTAGTAACATCAATTTACATGTGAACAAAGGGACATTATCTACTATAGGTTAGACCAAGATTTATGTGGACTTTGTATGGACTCTATGCACATGTCAAACTTAAAAGTACTTGCAGGAATGAACATTGTTGTGGTTTCTTATCTACACAACATAACCACATCAACATTCATTGGTGCTGAAATAATATATTTATTATAAATATTTGTAGTATTACTAATACGCCTCCGTCATCAAATGTTGAAACAAGCAACACTGAGTTTGTACAAGACATTTTGGGCTTTGACTATTAGGAAGTTTTGTTTCCTACAATGCATCATTTTTACAATAATTATATATTTTATACATTATAGAAGCATTATGGAAAATGGGATTGATTTGTCATTATACATAAAAGAAAATTACATAGATGGCCAGATGGAGAGTTAGTCTCACTGCGAGTGAAGTCAACCTCACCCAAATGTTTTAGAGGAAAACGGAGCATCCCAAGAAGACCTACACAGGCACAGGAAGAACATGCAAACTATATACACTATGGAACCAACTGGGCCAGGAATCAAACTTGAGACCTTCTGGTTTTGAGGCAAGAATGCTAACAAATGTGCTGCCATGTACTTATCATATGTCCATTCTTTCCATAGTTTCTTGAGTTTCTACCGATTACAGCTGTATTGTATCTTTTCTGCTACTTTTTATGTGCTCACAAGGGAATGTGTGCCGTATCAATGTGCAAATGTTAGTTTTAGATAGCACAGTAAAATCTTTCTTTTCCTTGACAGATTTCACCTGCACCGCAAGTGAACTGAACAATGTAGTAATTCAAACCTCTTAGAATCTTCTTTCACCATTGTTTTATGTCCCTGTGTGGGCTTCTTCTACCTGCGCAAGACTACAATAATTACATTTTACCTTTCTTAGCGTATACATTGTAATTCCCAGTTTTGCAAGGCTCTGGATTCAAGTTGAAAAGTTCAAATGTAAAACTGGGGGTAGAGCTGGAAGGGAGGACAGCCATAAAACTCAACCCACTATAGATTACACAGAAGAATACAATGCACTTAAGGTTTGAAATAGTGGTGTTTTTTCAGAGCTCAAAGACATCCATATCAGAATTTGAGAGGGCTTGTCTCTTGCTATAAAGCTGGCCTTGAGAAATCATTCATCCTCATCCCTTTATTGCTGTTTCGTGTAGCAGAGTAACTGTTGCCTATCCCTACAGCACTATTGGCCAATGGACAGTTAGTTAGGACTAGCAGGGCTGACACAGAGGCATACAAAAATAGTGGTGTGAGATATGACGATAAAAGAAGTTATGAGTAGAAAGAAATGATGATTATTGAATTGTGCATATATTTATGCTCTGCTCTTGATTTTTACTGAAACAATACCAGTGTTCATATTTAAAAAACATTGGTGTATGGTGTATATTTGGTGTAAAATGGTATGAATTATTATGATGAACTTTGGATTGGATGTACATTGTATTTGTAGGTTTTTGAGACACTGATAGCAAATAGTCTTCTGTATAAAAATACAATGTCAACTAAAATCTTTAATAAAATGATGATATTCTATTTTTATCATATGGCCCACCCCTACTCTCCCATTCATTCAATTATAGTCTCCAATCTCTCTGAGTGGAGAGTCTGTATGTCCTCCCTGTGTTACCGTGGCTTCTCTCCGGCTACTTTGGCTTTCTCCCACTGCACAAAAACATGCATTAGTTGAATTGGCCCTGAGAACTACTTAGGCGCTTCATCCTGCATCCTCCCTCATAATCTCATCTGTTACTGTCAGGTATCAAGGTGGCTATTTATAACTTAGTGGAGGTTAATGAAAAATACATGATCTCTCTTTTCTTGTCTTCCGCAGGTCCGAACACTATTCGTCAGCGGGCTACCTCTGGATATTAAGCCACGGGAGCTGTATCTCCTATTCAGACCATTTAAGGTATGTTTGTATGTTTCAAATGAATGGGGCGACGTGCTATTCTTAGTCTAGGCTTTTTTCCACCAGTCAATTGGACCTCCGATAATGGTGATGAAATAAACGGCAATGGAAAAACTCTCCTGAGGTTTGAGTGTCTATGCTCCTAAAGCCGTAGTTCAATCACATCTTGATCCATGGGAAGCTTCATGGAAAAATGGCCCTGGACCAAAGACTTGAAAAACAAGGCTATTTGTTTCACCTCAGTAAAAATTCACTTTGTCAAATGCACACAAACTTTGGGGCTCATGTTATAAAGCACCAGGATGCCTTTTTTGGACTGGCGCCCCGGTATAATGCACTTTAATGGAACAGGAGCTGCATGGCTAAAATGAATAATGGAACAATTGCTATGCATCGAACGGCTCACTTAGATAATGCTCATGCCATGTACTCTGAAGTAAATGGCTTGTATCATGAGTGTTGAAAGCAGTAAATTTGAAATAATAGGTAAAGACATAATAGTATGCTACATATGGTCTTCATTTAGTAGTTTGACTACCTGGCTTAGGCAATATTATCCAAGGAATGCCAGAGTGAAATGTGAAATGTGAATTTTTTGTCATGTGCATGATTTAGTCAATCATCAGTTCTTATATCAATCTAAAATACATTCATTTTTATAACAACTGCATTTCCATAATAGCTTTGGTCAGTGCTACAGTCACTCAATGCTTTTCATTGACTCTATGTCACTATTGCACTATGCAATACATTTGAGTCTTAATCAACATAGTCGGGAGACAAGAGCATACAATTAAGTAAAGCGGACAAGTGAAACTGACTGATATCGTATCAGTCTGTATAGACGGCCAGTGTTAACCTGTTGTTGAAAATCAATAACTTCAGAAGTCAGTTTGCTAATATAAAGAAAACATTCCGCATTTATGAAGTCAAAAGTGACATCAGCCAACTGTAATTGTCAAATATTGATATTGGCCTACAATTATCATATTGGTGCATGCCTATTGTGATCAAATGAATGTTCTTACACCTCATTCATTCTTGAATGAAAAAACTAGAAAAATCTTTTTCAGACAGTCTATGGCAAATGTTACATAATCTTTTCCAATGTTTTATTTCTTTGTTGCAGGGGTATGAAGGATCTTTGATAAAACTCACTTCCAAACAGGTATGTACACAAACACACTTTCCAAGCACAAAAACACTAAAGCCCATATCTCTCATCACTTTGCATTCTTCTTCATCAACACCTTTAGTCATCTCCTTTTCCCCTTTGGCGTTATCAGTCTGACTATGAAGGATTAGTACTGTTCGACAGGAAGTCTCTGGAATAGAAAGAAAAGTTTACAGAAGGGGGGATGGTGGTGGGCGAGAGCGCTGCACCAACTTGCCTTTGGCGTAGCTGGGGATACTCCCTTGTTATAGTCATAGAAAACAGCACTCCGGTGGGACGTGCAGAGAATTTTGAAGGTGTCAAAAACTAAGCTAGCGTTTTGACAAGAGCCGTTCTGATGCTTTTTGAGTTTTGCCTCGAGGAGAGCGGGGCTGAAAATGAGCTGGGGCTGGCAGGTGTCCCGTGTTCAGAGTTAGCCAATTTAGCTTCATGTCAGTGTAGTTATTAACACATTAGGTTGTATCCCTTAAAGACATGACATGCTCGTTAAAAGGGTTTAAAGGCGAGTTTAGGACAAATGTGAGGAGAAGAACAAAAACATCAACAACAATAGTCATTAGCGCCCCTAGTGGACAGAAAGTTACGTAGTATGGCTTTTACTACCAGCTCTTGCTTGCACACTTCCTAATTTACCTCACTACATTTTGTGGTGGAAAGTCAATTGTTTAAAATGCGTGATTGGATCGAATATTTAGTTCTAAACATTTATAGTGACTACCAAGTCCAACCATTCAAACAGTGTTTTAGGTCATGGGCTAAAAGAACGCCTGCAAGATAGTCTAAAAATCCTTACTTTGCAACTTTGAAGTTATAGTGCATAAAATGTGGACTATGCAAGTTTTTTTTGTTAATGAATAAGTAAAAGACTATGCACTTTGGAGTAAAAACTCCTCACCCTGCACTACTACTTTATAATTGCCATTTTTTTTACTTGACAGATGTCACCTGATCTGAGCCACAGTCTGTCTAAACATTTCTGTGGGCCTCACAACTTTGATTTTCCTCCTGCAAAATGGCACTGACAATAATAACTAAAACCCATTGATCTTGCTGCTTTTTCAGTCAAACAGCGCACAGGCATCTCCATATATAGCCATAAAGGACCAGAGCCCTTTCTATTTATATGCTGTTACACTTCTTCCTCTTGACGTCTTGGTCCTGGTGCTGTTTTTTCTTCCCTCCTCCTCCTTCTCCAGCTTCACTTGTACAAAATTCCCATAACCCTTCCATGCTTTTCCAGATCACAGGCAGCGGCGTGACCCTCTGGGAACAACATGTTTAGAGAATTCATTTTCTTGACTCGCACGGTGGAATAATGTGTTGACTTTTTATCTGCAACAAAAGTTAGAACACAGAGATACTTGTATGTTACTGGAGGTAAAAAATAATTTGATTCTAGAAAGATGATATGTCGAAGTTGTGATCCTCAGGCTAGAAAACTACAATCTCTACAAGAGTGGAGTCTGCATGTCCTCTCCATGTTACGGGGGATCTCTCCAGCTTCCTCCAACTTTCCAAAGACATTTTTGTGATGGAAGAATAGTCTCATCTCTATGTCAGCCCTGAGACTGATGAGGTGTACCCTGCCTAAGGCCCCTAGTTGCTAGGTTAGGCTTCAGTCACCTGCCTTCTTAAATGGGCTTAAGCTGAGCACAATTATTATTTTTTACCTCAGTGGAAAAGTGGACTGAATAACCATAAATCCTCTAATACTTTTACTTGAGTGCAAATTGATAGTAGTTTTTCCCACATCTGGCTTTTACTATGTGTGTGATTGTGCTATATGAAACCAATATTCACATATTACTGACTGACTGACTGGCCTGTATTGGAAAATCCTCATAATCCTCTTCTACTGTTTATATATTTATCATCTTTCCCGACTTTCTAACCCTTCACCCTCTTCATTTCATTTCCTTTTTCAGCTTTTCCCCGTCTCTATCTCTCACCCTCCTCTCATGCTCTTTCCCTCTCCCACGATGCCCATATTTGGACATAGGGGAGCTGAACGATGAACTCTGCTAGTAAAATGTGAGTGTCCGGCGAGCCTTTCCCCCCTTCCCTTTCTCCTCCATCCTCTCGCCATGTAAACACAAGATGACGTACGGGAAAAATAAAATAATAAAGCAACTACATATCTAGTGTCTATGACAGAAGTGCAGAGTCAGTATTATGCCTTTAACCACGTTTCTTTTTCTTCTGCTCTGTCTGCTTGTCTCCCCAGCCGGTGGGGTTTGTCAGCTTTGACAGCCGATCAGAGGCGGAGGCTGCTAAGAATGCCTTGAACGTAAGTGTCATGCCCTCTTTTCCACAACTACCAGCTCAGCGGCTTGTAGATCTTCTGATGACTGGGTTTTGCATGCATATATAGTAGATCTGCCATGAGAAAAAACATGTAGCTTTAAGAAAGGAAGTTTTTTTGTATGTATGTTGTGTGAAAGGTGATGTTTTGTTGTTGAAGCCCTATGGACTAATTAATTGCATTTTCACCTATACCAAATCTCATATTAAGTTACTTAGTTAACCCTGTTGAATTTCAAGCTTAACTTTGAGTCGAGTTTAAATTGAGAGTGATTACCAACACCTAGCCTACCCACCCACCCCAATACATTTTCATTTCCGAATGAATCAGTTTTATTTCAACTAATTAAATTCAGTTGGCTAGACATTTTGCCGAATTGAACACAGTATTTTAAAATGTTGAGATCAATCAGATAAAAACAATGCATTGCATAAAGTCCACTCATTTAAAATAAATGGTTATGATGATCAGCAGAAGTTGTATTGATTGTATAGGAGAGGTTCCTGACACACTTTGCTTTGCCAGGAAATTGATCAGGTTGGCAAGGCTACTCACAACATCACTGTTTCTATAAAGCCACACATTAGTGGTTGCTTGCTTTGTATCAAGACTGAGAATCTTTTCAACACAAACAAATAAATTAAAATGATTACTCTTCATGTAACTAAATGTGACTAAAATAAAGTACATGTCTTAAGGAACAAACTAAACTGTAAAACTTGCACAGATGTATATGTTTGCCTTTAATACATATCTAGCAGTCTAGGTGAAGCGCATATCTACTTTTGAGTGTAAAACAGAGCCCTTTCCTTGAAGCCTAACCATACATCCTACAAGGTCACTGACTTTCAGCACAGGAAAATTAGCTCTTCCTCCACGTATAAATAGAAGATATTGATCTTGGGTTTAATTTTAATCTCACTTATTTCGGCTTCTTCGCCTTGATGAGTCAAATTCAAAACACAACCGGTCCTCAACGGGCTTTATTCTTCCGTCTTCAAACAAACTCTCACACTATATTTTGCCATTGTTTTTTGTAACATCTAGATTTATACCACCCACATTTCTTTAACATTTTGAGTTCCTATTGATCTCGCTGTCACTAAAAAAAGATAGTGTTTTATCATACTCCAAAGTGGGACTGTGACAACTTCGAAAGGACTCGGTCAACTTTTCAGATGTTGACATATTGGCGCGCATCAAAGAGAGTTGAGAGAAGGATAGAAGAAATTATCATCTGATTATGTGCCAACAATAGTGAGACTGTTTCCACAGAATCGCTCTCTGGGGCTGAGAATTGAGCTTGTTTTTTGGGGGGAAAGCTCTGTCCCCGGGGTCATATGGAGATAAGGTAGAGTTTGCAAACATGTATCTGCATATCGAAGTAGGAGGAAGACAGAATAAGCAGAAGTTGAAGAACCCAGAAAAAGCACAGACCTCCAGTAAGGTGTTAGGCTTGTCTTGAAATGGTAAAGATAAGATATATTGCCTATATAAGACCTGATGCTCTGGTTCAGGGGTAAATGCTCTATACATTGAAGCATTATTTACTGGTGTGATGATCTTACTGTTACTTATCTGTAATATTAAACTCAATTACATTCATCATTAAAAGTTACAAGAAGCTAAAAAGATTACACGACTCAAGGTGGATATCTGATTGCTCTGAAAGCAGTTCAAGCCTCATTATCGCCATGTACCTTATTATATGTTCAACTGGCAGCGGCTGCAGAGCACTGAGCCCCAGCAATCCCAGTTAATTCCTTCCTCCTTCATGAGAAGACCCGTCCCGCGCCTGTTTTCGGGCCCAGCTTAGCACAGCCTGCGGAGAAGAGGCGAGATTTTTACTGCAGAGAACTTCACTGCTTTCCCTCACTGCATTGATCTGACCTTAGAGTGTGTTTTATAGACAATCAAACAAGGTTAATTAGAGGGTGTTTATCGGCCCTGGTAAAATTACTGCAGGCCTATGATGTGCATGTGGCTGCCAAACAAATAGCTGCATTGTATTTTTGAAAGAAGCAGGCCTTTTGTTTAGGTCACATTTCTGATTTTCCCTCAGGCGAAAGTAATTGAGGAAAAAAAATAATTGTGTTGCTGAACACAAGAAGCTTTTTGATGTAACTTGAAATGTAAGGCTGTATTTACAGTGTGTCCAAATGTGCCTGATTTGTTCATATGTGTGTAATATAAGATACATGAAATCAAGTCAGGTTTAGTGTGCGTTTATCTATTTTTCATAGCAGTTGGTATAGCTAAGTTACTTCTACTTTTAACCATAAAATCAACTGAGAATAGAAGCTTGTAGCACAATCTATTATAGAGCATACAAAATAAACTGACAACATGTTTGCCATGTTTGACAATGTACTGTGCTATTATTATTTGAACTTTTCCTATGTTATGCTAGTTTTAATCCCTACATGCTAACATTTGCTAACATTTGATTGGTCAAAATGGGACTTGCCATGTTATGTTATTGACCAATCATAGCAGTAGGTTTAGCAGTGATTTATTTAACATTTTTGGTCAATAAGATAAAATAAACGCATAAATAAAACATACTGTAAATGAAATACAACATGCCTTTACCATGCTTATAATGGACACTGGTATTCAGATGGCATTCAACAGTGGCATCGCAAGACTGTGCCAGTATTTATGGCTTGTATCAAACACTGATTCTCACTGTATGACATAGCTAACCCTGGATCTGATGCACAGTATCCAATTACAGTTACAGAGTTTAGTAAGGCAGCATAGACTGGTCCTTTTGGCCGGGCTGATAGTAACATCATGCCAGGTTTGTTCTGATTTTCATTTGCGAGTGTCATCCGTCATCACATGCATTGAACCAGAATAACTCCATAATCCAACTTGAGCCATTTACGGTAGGTTACACACTGACTAAAACAGTGATCTTATCTACTGTTAATAGCAGAAAAGTACATAAAGCACAGTGACAGGTATAATTAACACTTTATTAACATGGAAAAACAAATCTCCAAAAGTGGCAAAATTTAATTCAGAATGGCATAACATTATCCTTTTAAGTAACTCATGTAGGCTTTTTATCAATTTCAATAAGCTAAAGTTGTTTCCATAACCCAAAAGTTCAGTGCATGCACAGAATAGACATCGCAGAGCCAATGGGCAAACCTTAAGCTGAATAAAATTCCTTACCCCACCTATAAACAACATGTGAGGTCTATCATTATATATAGTGTCATTAGTGCTGCGGTAAAGAGAAAAAACAGCAACTTTATGAGGTTACTGTTTCCAAAGCAGAGCATTGCTAAACTAATCTTTAACCTTATTAAGAGTGGTCATGTGGTGATCCCTAATCTCTCCTACAGTCACCTCCCAAGGGTTGTCTTTCAGCAATCTACCAAGAAACAAGCTTGTCTAAGCAGTTTGATTAATAGATTCTTTGGTCAAACTTGTTACTAATCAATGCCTCACTTTGTAAAACATAAATATTATATATTATTGACTTGAAAGTCAATTTAATAAAATAGTGATTATTTTATTAAAATTCCTTTGTTTTGTCCAGCTACTAGATTGTTCTACCAGCTTTGATCAGTCTAATAAAACTATTCTGAAAGCTCTTTCTAGGAAGCCATTTTTCCTCTGACCACTTCTGCTGCTTTGTTCCTTTGATCGCAGGGCGTCCGGTTTGATCCAGAAATCCCACAAACGCTGCGGTTGGAGTTCGCCAAGGCCAACACCAAAATGGCCAAGAACAAACTGGTGGGCACTCCCAACCCCCCTCCCTCCCAGCAGAGCCCCGGGCCACAGTTCATCAGCAGAGACCCATGTGAGTATAGCCTTGACTCGGCCGTCTGTCCAAGACATCCTCCTACTATGGTTGTTTTGTTTTGGTGTGTTTTAAGCCCCCAGGTTTCTCCTTTCCAAAGTCAGGCCAGCTGTTTGTTTTTTTTATGTTTAAAACAAGTATTTGTCTTCCAGCTGTGAATTGAAATTAATCTGAAGATAGGGCCTACAGGGTTGTTCATCAGAGAAACATCTTTTAGTGGGATAGTATTTTTAGCAAGTCTTAATCAAAAGTGTTTTTTTTTGTTTTTTTTACACATACTGGCTTATTGGAGATAGATTAATAATTTACAATATTGTGCAACTGTTTTAGGCACTTGTAAAGAAATGTAGTAAAGTAATAAAGCTTTTGTATGTATATGCATCACCAATTGCAAAGTGGGATTTTTACACTACTGGCATATTCCCGTTGTTTTTGCTTCAAATTAGCAAACATTTCTTTCAGTTTTCCACCAACCTGATCTCATTACATTAAAGCCAGAAAGATGTGTGCAGCCTACAACCACTAATGAAATTGTGAAATCCTCCTGTCCTTCAGAAAAGATGATTTTGGGAAGTCCAATGATGATATTTCTTCTAAATGCTGTTTGAATATTTTAAACAGCATGACTATAAAACCCACCTAAAACATTTGCACAGTAGAATAAATTTGGTCACTATCTAAGCCTCTAGTCTGTGTGGTATTTGTTAATGCAGCCTTGTACCATTCTCCTATTAAGTTAAACATTTTTCGAGAGGTTAAGCATTCTCTAAGAATCAGACATTAATGGTTGAACATAGGGCCAGCTGCGGTTGTACATTCCTGCTCAATGACCAAACCGCTCTTATCTCAAATGTGTGTCTGTGTGTGTTTTCTTATTGGCAGAGAAAACGGTGTGTGCGTAGTCAACAGTGCCCCATGGAAGGAAACCATTAATGAAAGCATGACGTAATCTGCAGAAGAGAAATTGCTGTCATTTCCTGATAAGCCGTGTTTAAAGCTGGCATTTTTCTGATCACGCTTTGATAAGTTGATTTGATGTTACCAGGAGACGCCCAAAATTTATCTGATCGAAGAATTTCTATTTTTGAGAAAAGAAATCACCATACTATATGTACCACTCGGCGCTGTCACCCTCACTCACTGGTCAATCATCATCAGGTTTTTCCTCTTCAATCCCATAATGTAGTGGTTCTCAAACTTTAACAACAGAAAATATGGATTTTCTAATATATTACTGGACTGAAGGAAAAAAAAGAAATCAGGACTAACCAAGGCTCGAATTAAGATTTAGATCAAATGTATTGTAATGTAGCTAGTCGAAAAGTCCAACCAAATAAGGAGTTGAGAATTAGCTTTCTTTAGCTATAAACACAACTTTTTAAAATCGTAATGGAACTATGTTTGGCTACACCGTGCCACATAAACCAATCAATAAAGCAATATAAAAAATTTCAAACATTATATCTGTTTTAAACCAGAACTAAATGTGTCTAAACTAGGCCCAAGTACAAAAGACTCCTGCTATTTATAGTTGCCCTCAGTTTGAGAACCACTACCCAAAGCAAAGGTTGTTTGAGGAAGCTGCTTTAGATTATTGTCACCCATGATGCACCTCTGCAATCACCCCACCCCAACACCACCCATCTTCACTGGCCACCCTCCTCACCGCACTCCTCCTCTTCTTCTTCTTTCCACAGATGAGCTCACAATGCCCGCTCTCTATCCCAGCAGCCCAGACGTGTGGGCTTCATACCCGCTGTACCCGGCTGAGCTGTCGCCGGCCCTTCCACCCGCTTTCACCTACCCCTCCTCGCTCCACGCTCAGGTAAAAAAACAAAAAAAAAACACCCATCCACCACCTACTGCCCCCACATTCAGCATCATCCGCCTTCACCCGAGCACCAATTGCATTCACTGAAATCACCATGCCCTCTTCCCACACAAAAACTCTCTTTTATTAACATGGGAAATTGATGGCATTGTAAAATTGTATGGATGTGATCAGGCAGACATGGAGATTCAGTTGTATTGCTGTTTTAATATTCAAAAGCACTTAACCTAGTAAAGTGTTTTGTTTTTGCTAAAACCTATTCAGTGTCAAAGCCCTTCACAACAACTTCATTTTAGTACAAATCCAGTCCCTGTAAACAAATCAAATTAAGTATTAATATACATTCAAAGTACTGCCCATGTATATCCGGGCATTTATTTTGTACCAGTTTTAGTACGACCATGGGGAGACATAATTTTTCCCTGATCCAAAAAGATATCAATCAATATTATGGTAAGACTTCCCCCAAAAGTGCTGATTTACTTTGGTATAGTGACTGCATTCACACCTTACAAACTCTTATGTGTGAAAGGCCTGTACTATTACTTGAGTATCACCCGCTTCATTAATTAAACGCCTGCACTGCGCAGACTGTGGAGCACTTTATTGAGGTGCTGTAATCTGCCCGGCTCCTTAGCGAGTTCACGTGAGAGTTCACTATTGATCCCATCTCACCAAGCCTGTTTTCTCTTCTAGTGTTTCACTTTTTTGTTTTGCTGATAGGTTTTCAAGCTATATTGATCTGATCCTAATACTTATTTCTAGACCAAGTATATTTAATCTCAAAAAGAAGGCGCTATGTCGAGTTGCTCTTTCATCTTTTATATTTCCATATCTTTCTTGAAGATATAAGGTTATTTAAGCACAAAGGGCCCAGAGCAAAAAGCTCATGTTTAGATGATGTCAGAATTTAAATGAGGGGGAAGTGCCTAGCTGGCATATTTGGGGAGATGTAGCACTCACATAAAAAGCTACTACATGTAAGAAGAATAACCAATTTCAAAGTATCATATGGCAATAGAAATGTAGTCGTTGAAAGCATAAATGTAAAACTTGTGACCACTAATAGATAGAATTGATTATGATGTTCTATGGATAATTGCCTTGAGGGCTCAAGGTTGTTTATATTGTCCATCTATCTCCAAATGGTAAAGATATAGTACCCACTGTACTGTGGAAACTGTGGACCTTCTAGTTCAAGGGTAAATGCTATATCTAACAACAATTGCAAATATATTTGTGACTCCCTGTTTTGCTTTAATTATTAGCATTAGCATAAGCCCTGAGCAACTAAAAGAAACACATTTAAAATATTCTTTGACAAAAAATAACTATTGAAGATAAACAAAGATATTAAGCCTGGTAGGAATTGTGTGAGAGGCAGCGTTCACTGTTGACTAATTAATCCTGCATATTGAAAACATAATTTCTGTGAGTTTAGCAGTTCCATGTGTACATCTGTACATCTGACATCTGGTTGTTTAGATTCGCTGGCTCCCACCTGCAGATGGAACTCCTCAGGGATGGAAGTCCAGGCAGTTCTGCTGAAGTACGTGTGAGTAACAAACCTTAACGCACATGACCACATCATACATAAAACTAGCCTGTTAAATGTTATGGCATTTAGCGTAAACATGCCTGGCCACTTTTCTAAACATAATATGCAAAGATAGTCATATACCCTCTGCATACCCTCACGGTTTGTGTTATCATCTAAGCAAGTGGTTCTCAAAAGTTTCACACCAAGTAGCACAATAGAAAATGGTAGATTTTCTTTTGAATGAACTATAATGGACCAAAATGTATACTAAAAAAGTAAGTAAATTAAATCTAAATCTAAAGCAGGACTACGCTAAAATAAGACAAATCCAGAGAGCGAAAATCAGAACTGAATAAAAAATAAATAAAAATATCCTGAGTACCACTATAAGAAAACATATGTGCATCCAGTGATACCACAGTTTGAGAACCTCTTATCTAAGCAGCTCATTTGTGTGAGCATGAACAAATAAGTATTTAAGGTGCTGGACTATAGCTGTTTAATTATGGTTGCTCTGAAAATAAAGTAGAATGCCATTATCTTTTTCACCATCGGTTCAAGGTTTGATCCTGGGCATCAAAGGCAAAAAGTCAAACGGAATATGCAACGAGTGCCGATGTATTAGTAACAAGGTAGAGCTCAGCAAATATGAGTCAAATGCTAAT
The DNA here is from genome assembly GCA_036025475.1 of Philypnodon macrostomus. Taxonomy (NCBI): domain Eukaryota; kingdom Metazoa; phylum Chordata; class Actinopteri; order Gobiiformes; family Eleotridae; genus Philypnodon; species Philypnodon macrostomus. Next base: position 34,023 of record JAVQKC010004578.1, read on the forward strand.
ATACCCTGCTTTGATATTGAATTAATGGTAGAGGTTATGGAGCACGTTCATCCAAGGACTTGGACCTTGTTCAGTGGCAGTCATTACCCATAATGCTCCCGGGGCCACTTTAGGCTTCATCGTCTGCACCTGCCGCCATGGGTCCTTCAGCTACATGTTCGTCTTAACCAACAGCTGCTCTCTCAGTTTAAAATGCAAGGCTTTACTAGTGTTATATCACGTAGAAGACTTCACTTTTAACAATGTACATGTCTTTGTACCAGGCTAGCAGTCTGTCCATTTTAGTTGACATGAGGCCTTGATATCCTATTGGGAACATAATAAACTATATGACTCCATTTTGGATTTGTTAATATCCAAGCACAGCTGTAATGGGTTATAATAGTGGCCTTGAATTGCAGCTGCTTCCTGTATTTGTATTTATATATCCAATTTAATGGCCCTGTTTTGACTTGCTGTCTTGCTTTTTAACTAGTTTGATTATGAGACCACATTTTATCCATGATCAGTCATTCTAATGTAACTAGTTTATAATGTATATGAATGAACATGTAGGGATCAATTTAGGTAAACAATGGAACTATATTATTCAGCTACTTTATGATCCACTTTTGGTTTGCAACCCATCATTTGAGAACCACTTTGTGCTAGTAGCGCCTTGAATACGTTTTAATGTATTTTGAAATGATATTGGATATTGTTGGCAAATATTATGGCTTGTTGGACATGTTAAAGACACTAGAAGCAGAATACAAAACCTGTGTTTTTGTGACATTGGTGTATAGTTGTTTATTATGTGCTACTATACAACTGCTCATAATCACCCAATCATTTGCATAATCTAGTGAAAAACCTAGAAGCAGCAAATAAAGTTTTATAGAAATTGTAAAAAATCAGTGCAATCTTTGTAGACTTGAATTTTGCTCTATACTTATCGCTTTTGGATGTAACACAATCTCAAAGTCTATTATTGCCCACAGTGTCAAACCTTGTTATATACTATAAAGTTATTGGCAGGCAGTATATACTGTGCATCACATATTAGTCTGTGTTTATCATTTTGTCAAATGCTGTCAGGATGAAATACAATTTTTAATCTAAAAAGTGCTTTGGAATTTCCGTTTTATGACAAAGAAGTGCGCTTTGGAGAATTATAAAGACGATGGGACAAAGAGAGGATGTAGCATTTGGAGAGGTCATAAACTGAGAATATGTTGTGAACTGCTGAGGTATCCAGAATTGGCCTAGGGGGATGTTTTTATGAAGCTTTATTAAAATAATTAGATGAAGATTATGGTGTACATAAATTATACAGGAATTAATTTTGGCCTGCACATTTGGATTCAAACTACAAGCACTGGCAACTTTATTAGGTAGGCCTATTTACCTGCTTGTGGCTAGCTAATCAGCTTATCACATCGCATCAAGTGATTAGTTATAATGTCTACCTAATAAAGTGGCCAGTTACTGTACATAGTCAATGCTGTTAATACACAGAAAACAGCTCATGTGCCGATGTCTGATTCAACCTCCATATAGACTCAAAGTAAATCAAAGTTTGTAAACAGAAAGTTCTAAATTCCGGAATGGAGGCAACTGGAGGCAAGACCATAATACATTTTCAATGGAGAAATTAGCATCAGCCTCAAAATATCACAAATTAAGATGGTTTTGACAAATGCTAACCACTCTGCCACATGTAGGTAATGTCAGAGCCTGGTTAGGAAACAATAGTGAATGTACCTCACATTGTATGTTTATTTAATGTACACATTAGTATACAGTTAGCATTTTGGCTGATGGCAAAATTCTTGATTCTTGAAGTCCTTACAGAAATGTTGATAACCACAATAGTTTTCTTCATTGTATGCTCAGAATGATTCTATCTCTCACCACAAACCCTACTTGTTTGCTCACTTGTGCTCCAGTCAGTCCATTCCAGAATTCTGAACATTCATATGACAATCATTTTAAATGGTCTATAAAAGCTAACCACAAATCTCAACAAATCCCCTGCTACCGCGCGCATCCGTGTTGACTGACTATACGAGGCGCCAGTCGCACCGTCACCACAACCCCTCCCTCCGGGCCCGGGACAGGAAGAGACATGTCCCAGTAACCCCCTAGGGAGCTGCTAGGGGTGTAGTAGGTGGGTGGTGGAGGCTAGCATTCAATCAAGCTGTTGATTAGTGCTAGTCCTATACCTGCCCTTGTATTCGCCACATCATGCCAAGTGGAAAAAATATATACTCTTTGATATTTTAGGGGATTTCTTCTTTGTCAGGAAAGAAGGAAATGTGTGAGAAAGGGAGGGGCTTGGAGGAAATAATTATTCCTCTATCAAACTGGGAGGAAGTCATTTGGTCAGTCAGGCTGCCCCACTGGATATTACCCCATGGTGAAACAACAACATCCCCACATCCGGTACTCGCAGCAGAGGCCAAAGTCAGGCTCCAGTCATAATCGAGACATAATTACACGGAAGCAGACATATATAGGTTACATTATGGGAAATTATGGAGTCTGTGATGTAAAGTACATGGCTATAAGGCCGTTACACGCACACAGTAATATGCACTGGCAACAGACACAGATATTATTTTTTTGTGGTCGGTTGAAAAAAAAATGCATTTCAAATGAAGAGATTCAGGTTTAGGCACAAACCATGAGCTACTCTGTACTGTTTTATATGGATAAAATAAGAAATTATGCAGCTCTAGAAGTACTCAGAAATTTTAGACCTCCACCAAGGCATCTCACAATGATCAAGACTTTTTATCCAGGTATCTTCTAGTTCAGAGATAAATGCTCTGCCCATTGAACCAGAAATCACTTATGTCCACTTACAGAATCCACTGAAACTAATACCTCCTTTAGTGACCATTTCTGTGATACAACAGAATAATAAAAAAAAATCCCAGTGACTTTTCAGTAAATGCACAAATCTCACCATGGTTTTCTTATTAACAAAGAAACCAACGCCAGCACAAACCTTACGTTAAATATGAGACTACAGATTTAGGATAGTTCACTAATAATGGTTAACAGAAATGCTTTGCAATGTCCAAACAATATAAAATAAATATAATCCATATACAATGTATACAGTTAAATTCATATGTGGGCATTGTAACAGCCAAAAAGAAATCAGTTATTAATGTAGTATAGAAAAATGCAGTTAATTTCCTGTGGAGAGGATGCTTGACCATCCCTGACATGTTGCAGCTTTGTAAATAAACATTTCTTCTGCACTAGACCTTGAGTTTTTGGCCTCTCCTTGTCTGATAAATTGATAGACCTTAGCTCATTACTCGTCTGGCTGCTGTGGCTTATTTATGAAATGTAGTCTGGTCGACAAAGCACTTGTGAAATACTTTGAAACACATTTAGCTGCAATGGGACAAGAATAAACTTGAGCTGAGGTTACTGTGGGACTACTGTGGTTGCACCACATTGTGTTTGCTATTGCTGTCTCATGCATTCAGCAAAAAGGTTAGCATCGGTGGGCTGTTACTCATAGTTCATTTGCATTCATGGTATATTGAGGCTACCACACTGATTTACAGATTGGCATGTGGTCATGGTCTGGTTGACCTATGACCATGTTGATCTTCTAGGATTTTACTATAAAACTGTTATAAAACTGTTAGGAATTACCAGGAATGGTTTAAAAAAATTCAAAAGTTCTGTGGGCAAAAATGCCTTGATGATTCTAGAGGGTGGCCCACATCAAGGTCTAAAGAAGACACCCAACATGACAATTACATAAAGCAGGTTGGCTACAGCAGCAGAAGAACAGTATTTATGCTACTTTATTCGGCTCAAGGACTACCTATTAAAGTGGCCAGTGAAGTTATAGTTTAGCACATAACCTTCCCATTGTGATTTATGGACTGTTGAAGCCGCTGTAGTAAGTTTGTGGTCAAGAGAACACTATGTTGCTTTAGGAAGTGTAACTGCGGGGGATTTGGATGTAACAGCTGAGGTTGAGGCTCTATTGTCTTCCCATATGCCCTGGTCTTTAGTCAGCGAGGGTAATGAGCTTTACTAATCATCTGGCAATTTGCATGGCAAGATAACGCCGAAATTTAATCTCCGGTGGTGTCACTGGCGGGAAGCTATCCAAACTTAGTAGTACTATATTAAAAATATCTATTTTTTATGTTTGTGAAGGATGTTTTTTACCAAAATTAGTAAATTTCCCTTAAACTATATTCTTCTTTAAGCCTACAGCAGGCGCTACAGAGTTAACTGACATCATATTGGTCAGATGTGTTCAGGGCCGGGGGTTGATTAGGTGTTTTCAGTTTGAGCCTAATCGTGCAAAGTATGGGCAAGTTAGAGGCTGTCAAATACACCTGACTTCCCAATTTCAATCCAAAATGTCTGACTTCCTGTTTGTTGTAGGGTGGGGCCATAGTAATATTTTATGTTGGGTACAATGTGAAGAATCACTGTACCAAGTTTCATTGCTCTCTGCCAAAGTAAGTGTGTCCAGAGCTCCATAGGGGTCATAAACATGGGGGCGATATTGAGCCATTCTTTATTTGACCTCTGTAATTTGCCTATGTATATTAAATATACACTAACCCGGATCACTGTGCCAAAATTCATGTGATTTTGTTTATGTTCAGCAGGATTAATGCCTCAATTAAAGTGCTTCAGGGCATTAATTAGTTAATTAATTAATTGTCATTAATCATATAAGTACCATCCTCAATCCAATTCAGCATCTTCATAATATGTAACTGTCTACAAAAGTTGAAAAAGATCCAAGTTTGAATTATTGCGTTCACAGTTTTCATTAATTAATTAATTAATTAATTAATATTCATCATACAGTACCAAAGTCAGTTTGGCGTCTCTTTATGATACATACCTATGTGCAAAATTTTAAACTAATCGGGCAATTTGTTTTTGAGTTATCATATATTATATATATGATCTGCGGGCGCTAAACCAATGGGATTTCATAATATTGTTGTTTCGCCCCTATATAATTGCCCATATTCTGACTAATTGTAAAAGTGTCATAAAAGTCTGTATTTTAAGATGTGTTAAATATTAAAAACAAAAATAAAGTAGTAGTTCAGATTTGCGTGTTGTTGACGTCTGGGGGCATTCATCTGAGAGTTGCATTTCATTTGACATTCATGCGCTTGCACAGGGCTGGTTCCAGTGACAAGCTAATAGCGGACATTAATGCGTAGTGAACTGAAGAGAAAGGTAATCCAGATTTTCCATTTGACAAACCCTGGTAGTGTGTGATGTGGTGTACCCTGGTCGTGCATGCTTGTATGCTTGTATGCGAGAGTTCAGTAGGTAGTCTGGCTGCTTGCCCCGAGGAGCTTTTGGCCAATCGCCTGACAAAAGCAATGGTTTCTACGCTGGACTGAACTCCCACAGGAGAGCAGAGGGGGCAGCTGGGGCCCCTTCTAATAAGGAAGTGGGACTTTATTCTTTGCCCCCCACTGAAAAATAACACATAAACACTGGGGTACATGCAGCTCCAGTGTGGCCTGTAGTGTTAGCAGCTGCCTTCATACAGTTGTGCCCAGCTCCCCACACTTTCACTGGCATGTGAGAACCACGGCCCGGGCCTAAAGGCTTTTCTACAGATTAAGAGTACTTCAGAGAGTTGGCTGTTTTCGTGCGTAGTGCTACAGAGGTAGAAACTGGGAAAATAACTTCTCCTTTTGTAGTGAAATTATTCCTTTTAGATTTACAGTACCCAATATTGTAGACTATGTTCAGGTCTCAGAGCTTATCAATCATTACTTTCACCAAAGAGGCTTAATTTTCACCCAGATTGGTTTATTTCTTAGTCTGTTAGCAAGATTTAATGTGTTTAATGTGTAGTTTCCAAAACACCATGTGAACACATTTAGGGTTAAAAGTTCTAACTTCAGTCGCAAGGTGTCCGTAGAGAAATAAATTGGTTAATTGTTATACTGCTCAATAAACAAAGCATTTACCCCTTTACTAGAAAATCCTTTGTTTGAACCTGGATCTGTGTTCTTAATGTTGCATGCTGATTACAACAACCATGGTACGAGACATTCAAACTAAAACCTACGCTTCAGCTGCTAATGGCATTTTAGACTAATTCGAATCATGTTCTCACACCATCACATCATTTAAAGAAATACATTATATCATTAACTGTAAATGACCTGAAACATTTGTCACCATCTGTGCAGAGACTAAATTGCAATGTTGGCATCACATGAAACAACAGCCCCTTTTTGTTGCATGAGATCAATGTTTACTGATAACAGGCATGAGCATTAGTTACATAGAGCCTCACTTTCACAAGAAAACCATTGTCTCCTCCCACATTCTCAAACACCACTTGTTTACCCATCTCACATTATGCCCAGGCCCAGGTTTTTGGATGTAACACATTAAGCTCACCAATCATTAAACCTTTGCCTAACCTGTTCAGACATGTTCAATGATCAACATCAATCTTTAACCTCAGCTTCTTGACAAATAGGGTAGGTCTGGAAGTATGGGTTAGCTTAGCCATGCGACTGTACAACACATCGATTCGCTCATCCCTGATTGAACGCGCAACAGGACATTAGCTAAACCAGCCGTGTGTGCTTAGGGAACTCCAGTCTCCTTGCAGTCTGTCTCCCTTTCTCTTTAGCTAATGTTTGGTTTTCTAATTGTTTATTGTTACAGAGGGTTTCTTCTTTCTCCCCTGATCTTGAGTTTCCATAGTCTCCTCTGTGAGATGTCTATTTTTGGTGTTACATCTGGGGGCAGTTTGAAGGGGTCAGGGGGGGTTAACCTTTTCTTCTTTGTTCACGAGGGGGATTTCTGAAGATGACGATCAGAGTATGGGATCACCGGAGACAAAGGAGATACAGTTGAGGGGAAGTTGTTATGAGTGTTTAGGAGGATGTATTGTCAGCTGACATACTGTATCTTATCCAATTGAATTGATATCAATATCATGTGTATTCTATGAGAGACATTATCTTGGTACGAATTAACACAGCTCCTTAGAGTAATACAATCTATTTGCCTTAAGCCAGCAGTTTCCAATTGGTGGGTTTAGAGAAGTACTGTTTTTTTAGGTAAAATATGTTGTGCTATAAACATACAGAATATAACTGGGGATACAATTGTGTTCTACAATGACATCAGTGCAGAACTTTTACCTTAAACAGCATTTGCTAGAGCTTTGTAGAAATGTAAATGCAAATGGCCTAATGTGGCAGTATGTGATTTGTTGTTCCTTTTCTGTCCTTGTGGTTCTCGGTATGAAGTAAAAAATCTATTGTCTCAAAGCAAGTTAAGTGTAGCTTGTCTCAAAATTATTGTACTGTATTTAAAAAGAACATTTATAAAGTTGAAACATCACCAAATGCACTTATTTCATTTTTATTTCCATAATTTCCTTAATAACATTCTCTTTACTAAAGTTGAATCTACAACACTCTTGTCTTGTAACTTTTAAACCAGATCTTCTCCTTTCTGTGCACAGGTTCCTGATGTGTGATGGTGGCCCCGGGCGGCTGTGACGGCCCGTTGCTGACTGTTTTCTTCTTGTGTCCAATTCAATCCTGGGAGGACTGACCCTGCTCTGGCTCTGATTGGGCAGCGTACCCTGGGTGAGTGTCCGCTTCATGACCGTTGATGGCAGCAGCAGGACAGGACAAAGGTGTAAATCGCACCTCGCTGCCTCTCACTATGTCGCCTTCTCCTTCTGGCACTGATTCAGACATGTAGACTTGTCGGTGAAGCTGTGAAAACCCAGGTAGTTTTTCACTTGGTAGGATTGACCAGAGCAAGAAATATCGACAGTATGTCAGTTTTCATTGGGGAGCAGTAACAGAGTTCGAAACATGCATAGCTACTTTTACTACTAAACAAAACAAATTCAACATGGCAAAAAACAAACATGTAACCATTTTGTTATATAAAGCAAATAAATGCCATGCCAATATTTATGTACGTTTCTCTTTGAAGGTCTAAACCAGATCCAACCCAAGACTAAACCACGTAAAAAAGGCTCTGAATTAAACAACTGCAGTACAACTAGAAAGAGCTTATGTACACTCAATAGTCTCAATCTTTTGAGAACCTCTGGGCTACTGTAATTGTCACATTGAAGTCTTGTTCTTTCAAGTTGTTTTTTATCATAATATACTGCTAAATGACTAAACAGTTTTGCTCAAATGAAAGAAAAATAATAAACTGTGCTAGCTACTTTGACCTGATCACTGTTGAGATTCTATTTCTGTGAATGTTGATCCCGTGCGACATTTCACCATGATCCCTTGTGTTTTCATTAGTTGACATGGTGTGTTGTGGTGACCATGGTAACCTCACCTCTCCTTCTTCTCCCTTGTCTCCCTGTGTCTGTGTCTCTCAGGCAGCAGCAGCAGCATCCTCACGGGCCGCAGGACATACCAGACCCCAGCCTCCATCACACATCAACCCCTACCCCTCCCCATGAGGAGAAGAAGTCCCTCTTTTTTTATACTGTTACATAGTTTGAAATGGACCGGCAGCACTTTGACTACACTTCCTCCAACACCTTTTTTGAATAAGGTACAGCAGGGCATGCATAGAAGCGCACACACCTTTTTGTCTGACTGTATGGCCTGTCTGAAGGCAAGCAGGCCCCTATTACTTTGCATTGTGGAGTATATGCAAGTGTAGAAGAGACCAAAGGAGCGCACACAATCTTATGCAGCCATGAAGAAAGGCCAAAACCTGCGGAAGTGTGGACAAAATGCTAACGGATAATGTTATTCTATGACTATAATTATTACTATTCTGTATATCATTCATATTAATGTTATTATGATGATTAATAAATACATGTTGAAGCATGACTTTGCAAAAAAGAAAAAAAAACAACAATGCTGTACATTTTTAGATATTTTAAAGAAAGACAAAAGGTATTTTTGTAATCAAAAATGTTTGTTTGAGTTGTTTGACCGGTTAATGTTGTTAGCGTGTGTAAGGAACTACTTTTTCATACTTGCTTCTTGTTTGTACTGCTGCCATTATAAAGTGGCAAGTTGCTCTGTTATACCAAAGCAGTGGTGTCAGTTTGATAGTTTTTTATTCATATGTGTGAATTTTTGGTTTGCTCAAGCGTGTGTAAAACCAATGCAGCAAACCATTGTCTTTAGTCTGACATACAACTGAGCAGTCATAGATAACTGAGTGATGGAAAATTTATCTTTGAATGTTTCCTTTTTTTTTATATATATTTGGGTCAACTCAAGAGGGGCATTGATCGAAAAAAGCCATCTTTGGTTCAAGTAGTGACCCGGACGCTGCAGTACACGCCCACAAACCTAGCCCTGCTAAAATTAGGAACCTCTTTTGTCTTTGTAGCAGGAGGACAGCAGCTCAGTACACAAAAAAAAGAAACACTGGAGTGGTTGAGAGGCTAGTGAAATGATTTGAGTTCTGACTGCTTTGTAGTCTTCATTTTGATTCCTTATGAAGTATGATGTTATTTTTTCTCCTTGTGTCTCTTTTGCTGTCAACTCTGCATCAGAAACAATATTCACTTTTAAGCAATTTGTCTATTTTTAGGAGAACTGGTCTGATTCAACTTGCTTTTTGTACAACTCTAATTTACATAATAATGATCAGACAGGGGGGAGAAAAAACAACCTTTTGTAATTGTGTGTTTTGCTGGGCCTGCAATAATGTCTTTTTAGCTGTTTGACATATCGCAGACTTGATCATTTTCCTGTGACATTTTTTAACGGCGAATTCTCATTCAAGTCAAAACACAAAGTGATTTTTACTGATGAGGTCGAGTCACATTTCATAGTAATGTGACAATCAATTGTGAAGAAGGTTGAAAAAAAATCTTTCTATAATTCTCAAAATAGTCTGGTTCAATCATATAGTCAGTGTTTTTGTAATGAATTCGAATATGCAGATAATATCAACTGATTATGAAGCAGGTATTGCTCTTTAGCCAAATGTGGCACCAAATTAAAAAAAAAAAAAGTATTTATAAGGTGTGCGTGTGTTGTTTTATTGGTATTGTTTTATAGCGCATTATATAATTATATGTAAGTATTATTATTGTAAGTTTAATTGTATATTCATTTGGTAATTCAAGAGTTTTCTATGTGTTTGTAATTGCCTGAATGGAACATATATGCTCACTGGCCACTCTATTAGGTAGACTAACACAGTGTGGTCTTGTAATCCTGTATGTAATCCTGTACGTTCAGAGTGATGAACATGAACCCTATACATGTGGAAAATGCTTGTAGATGATCAATTTCAGATTTGCTTTTTGAGCTCCCAGGCAGTAAAACAGGTCTGCCTAATGAAGTGGCCAGTGTATTTATGTGCTATGTTTGAATATGTTTTACCCAGATAATTCACTGTGAAATCCAGAGACCTTTTTGACTGGTACTGATGATGACCCTGGAAAACTAATCCAACGATGATTATCCCTCCTCCAAGTGAAAAGCGCTCATCTTTCCATGTTTTGAGTATATCCGTGTATTATGTATGTGTTCTGTGCATGTTCATGGCATGTGTGTGGGTTTTTGTTTTTCCTTATACAGTACTGTTGATATTTATGTATCTTAGACCGCTGTGAGGAGAAAGTGTATTTCGGTGACTTGCAGAGGTTGGTTTGTTTGTTTTGAAATCAGAAAAGATGATCAAAAAGAGAAGTTTTTATGAAAATGTAAAATGAAGACATTCAAGGCCGTATGCCATTAAAGATCGACGTCATCCCTGCTGTCATGATCGTGGTCGCTTCTTTTTGGGTGTTAGTATCTATTGCATGTTCACATTGTTGAGACTGTTAATAAATAACTAAGATTAAAAAAAGTATATATATTAGCCAAGCCACACACTATAACACAAACTGCTAGGCAACTTTTAATTACAATATACCTCTCTTTGTCAAGTTTACTGGTGTATCTGAATTTAATATCAAATCCTGTAATATTTTTTTAAAATTATAAGCACAATACTCTGGTGAATGTAAAACACTCGAAAACATTAATTGTGTGAATGTTCAAATGGGGCTTGTTGAACATAAAGTAGTACTTACAATACAATATTTACAACCAAAAATGAACACTTTTTCAAACGGGTTGCTATGTTCAATGTCTTTGTCACAAACAGAGACAAACTGGAGTAACAATCTTGAATGTGATGTTCTTTGAGCCTCAGGGTCCAGTGGAAGTACAATGGCCGTATTGTTTAGTGACTCTCATCTGAATGGCTTCCTTACAGCTGAAAAAACATTGAGATAAACTGAAATAGCAGCAACCAAACCTTTAAATAAAGATTTTTACTGCAGTTAGGTGCTTCTTTTCAACCAAGAAATCCAGCTGCTTCATGTCCAGTTTCACGTCATTTGATAACACCTCCCCCACAGTCCCGGCAGACCCTGCAAACATAATGTGAGATCCTATAAAGTGGTGTGGGCATCAGGGGAACTGCAGACCTCTTCGTACCTTCTTCAAGAATAGCCCACCTAACCCAGGGGCGGGACACTCCTGAGACAAGGGACAATGCCAATTTAGTCCACTCTCTGCTGGCTCAGACACACCAGGTGGTATTTCTTAAAACACAGACAATCAAGGAGAAAATAATAAATTGGCTGATAAGAAGTGTTTGTGTGGGATAAGGGGTATATTCATCTAGAATTGTGCTTGCATACGCTCAAGTGCCAACACTCAGTAAATGGTGTTACTCCTTTGACAAGTCTATTAGAGAGGTGTTTCTGGCCCCTCACACCATGCTCCTTTTTCAGTTGATGCAAGAAAAAAAAAAATCAGCATCTTTTGACAAATCCTACAGTTGATTTTTTTATGTACATTTTATTACACAATGCAGTGATTTTTGTACTAGGCCTCTGTCATGCAATGGGTTAAATTCAGTCAATGAACCACAGATGATCTGATGTATTAATTATTATTATTAGTTTTTTGCCCTCTTCCTGTTTTTCTTTTACTTGTTAGAGGTTAGAATAGTTAACTAGGCCTGTGCTGTCGTCCCCGACAGCAAGGTGTATATCGGCGAAAACGGCCCCGTACGTCTGCCCCGTACGTCTGCCCCGTACGTCTGCCCATACGTGCTACAACTGT
>JAVQKC010004596.1:0-12449 GCA_036025475.1 Philypnodon macrostomus
ATGTGACTGAGTAAATGTAACTGAGTAAATGTAACTGAGTAAATGTGACTGAGTAAATGTAACTGAGTAAATGTAACTGAGTAAATGTAACTGAGTAAATGTGACTGAGTAAATGTGACTGAGTACTACCCACCTCTGCTTAAGGCACACGTTTATTTAGTTTCAGATAAGACCACACCAATCCACTCCTTTAATGTAAAAAATTCTCAAATTTAGGAATCTTGCCAATTAGATCTCAGACCAAATGGGCCACTAATAACAGCTTTTTTTGTGAGGTTAAATCAACACTATGTAGTATTTAGACCTCAGTATAATTTTTCCGGAGTATGAACAGTCCTTCCCCAACCCGTTCTTTACATTTAAGGACATCATTCATTCATTCACTCAGCAGTCACACACTGGTGGTGGTAAACTGCCTCAGAAGCCACAGCTGCCGTTCAGGATGGCAAATTAATAAATTCCATGATCAGTCCAGTCTAACTTAATCAATTCATATCCCTAAGAGATTTTTTCATTAGCCCAACTAAACTAAAAATGCAAGCCAAAATGCTAACTGAAACTGTTTCAGGGATGTTTGGTGACGTGTATTTTGTCAGTGAAGAAAAAAATGTGTTTGTGCTGGTGGTGGCCTTTTGATTTAGTGCCATCTGCTCTGGGCAAACACAGAGAATAGAGCTGCTGCTGACAGTGAGCTCAATAACCAAAAGACTAAAGTAACATATGCCATGACTGAAATGCTCGGCACATTCTATTATTGTACTGACCTTTGAGAAATCTAAATACAAGCTTATACCACTCCACTGATGGCACTGATGGGTGATTTTATGATATGGTAAATGTCAAAGTAATTATGTCATATGCCATAAAGATATTGTTTGTTAATGAGTTAGTCTAGCTTGCTATTCACAGAATGTTATTACAAACACAGTAGGAACTATACAAAACTGTATATAAGGATGATGCAGGTTTTTAGGGCGTATAATATTCTCTATTTAACCTTTTTCATGTTTAGTATTAGGACTGATGCCTACCCCTACTATGGGCTGAAAATGGCTAATATGTCCACAGGGCTAACACAGGCAATACTTCACTAGAATCATTTTTGAATCACTATTCTCCGAGTTGGAAGCCAGAGAAAACCGACTCTGGCATGATGAGGACATGCAGACTCCACTCTGAGAGATCCTTTTTATTATTGAGATTACTGAGAAATTTCCCAAAATAAAGAAATAATATAACTTTTTCTGACTGTGGTTGTGTATGATTATGTTGATTGTAGGAGTGTGTTTGGTGGTATGTGCGTGGTATGGCTGCCACCTCTATATCAGTCTGCCCTAGGGCAACTGTGGCTGAAGAGAAAGCTTGCCACCACCTGTTCGAAAGTGAAGTGAATCAATAATGTTTTGTCTCCCTTTAGACTGAAATCACCATTGTACACTTTTCAAACAACAAAAAGCAGTTGGTTAAGTGGGTGCATGCACTTCTAATATAAAAGGAAGCTCCTGTCTATTCTGATCAGAGAGAAACCATTAACTTTTGAAACACATTGAGCTACAGTGAAAAGTGTGATCCTGGCTTCAAAGCAAAACACGTGAAAAGACGAGAATGCGAATGAAAGTCAAAGAGATTCAAATCAGGTGAAAATGAAAGATAATAAAACATAAAAGGTGGACTTACATGTTAATCCCAAACCACTCTTTTCTTTGGGCTCTGCCGACGTCTGAAAGAATGAACCTTTGGAGAGAAGGTGGGATGTGGGAACCAACAAGACAAAACATGAAACAGGACAAATCATATCAAAGAATATATACAATGGAACAAACACATGTACACAAAAGATGAAGTGATTTTTCAAAATCTATGGATACATCAACATCCTTTCTGGGGTCGCCACAATTTTGAGATTTAAGTATAACTAGGTCTACTGCCATTTGGGAAGTCCCACCATGACTTCTTGTCAGTTGTCAGAAGTGTCTGGGGAGAGGGAAGTTTGGGGAGTGGCTCAGGTCTTCCACAAGCAAGAAGGTTGGTAGTTCAAGCCTTTCTCCAACCCAATTCACTTCACACACCTCGCCTTGTATTTGTCTGATTGTGGTGATGTGTTGTTTGAAAAGGCTTAGGCGAGGTATAGCTAGGGCTTTCTGTCAGTCAGCCCCAGGGCAACTGGCCAGAGGTAGCTAACCACCACCAGTGTGATATGGTGGAGTAAATAAATAATGGATAAATAATACATTTGAGAAGCACTTTGGCCCTAACAACTTGATCAGCTGACGGAAGTGCCTAGGGAGAGGGAAGCGTCCAAGCTCCAGATAAGTGAAAAATCAATGGAATAGGACATCCCACCACTCCAGACAGGGTGCCAATATATTATGGTGTTAAATTCTAACTTTGGTGGTCTCTCTAACAGGACAAGAAGCTGATCTACAAGAGCATTTTTATTAAACATGGATTATGAGCCAGTAAATAAACAGCACATAATGAGTAAATGATGGAGGTTATATTTAAATGACAAATAAATGTTGGTGCTGGTGAGGCGGAACGAGCTGTTCTGGAGCTGAACACATCGATAAAACCACAGCCGGGAATAAAAATAATAATGATGACTATGTTTTCAGCTCACCGACTAGGGAGCTTGTCCTCATTCAAATCATGTAATATTGCAGAGTAAGGTCACTGGCCCTATTTAGAGACAGAGCATAGTGGTGAACAATCCCTTCGTTGGGGTCTTTATAAGCTCACTGAATGTTTTATGAGCTTTCTGCTATGTTAAAATGTTGGTTCTTGTGTTCTGTTTCTTTGGTGGAGGTTCTCCGGGGATAAAAACACGGGCAAAGCGACACCACCTTACGACTTTTTATGGTTTGTACTGGCTCGAGTGTGTGCTTTTGGAGTAAATACTTTTACTTGGGTACTCGTTTTGTCTTTTGTTCCGTACATTACAGATAGTCACATTTATTTTATTTTGTTCAGATAGATGAATGAATATTTATTGCTTGGAAATAACATGTTCAGGTCACACTTTATTTACATAGCCCTTAAGTACATGTCTCTACTTCATTAAGTACAATGTAATACACTGTGTAACAAACTGTAATAACCTGTAAATACATTGTACATACAGAATGGTTAAGGTTAGGATTGGGGTTAGGGTTGGGATTAGGGTTCGGGTTGGGATTAGGGTTGGGATTAAGGTTAGGGTTATGGTTGGGATTAGGGTTGGGTATAGGGCTGAGATTAGGGTTAGGATTAGGGTTGGGATTAAGGTTAGGGTTGGGATTAGGATTAGGATTGGGGTTAGGGTTGGGGTTAGGGTTAAGGTTGGGATTAGGGTTAGGGTTGGGGGTTAGGGTTAGGTACAATGTAGTTACATTTTATCACAGTTACAGTTACAGTGTGTACTACATTGTTCTTAATGAGGTAGATACAATATAGTTAGGGGCTATGTCAAAAAAGAATAAACATAACCTAACATACACATAACACATTGTTTTGGCAGATGTTTTACCAAATTCATTTTTACTCCTAGTTGAGTATTTTGAATTGCACATATTTCTTGTCTACTCTACCTACTTCTGCAGATAACCATAGCCGGAGTAATACAAAACATGAAGGGCTGATGGTGATTGTATAACCCCGAGGACACTTTATGTAAACATGTTCCTGGTGCTATTAATGTATAATCTATCCATAAAACATATCTTAGTTGTATCATCTCAGTACTGGTTAAAGTGAGGAACACACATGAACACACACTTTATCAAATTTGTTATCTCCGAGTTATGGAACCCTTATTTATCACACAGAGGCACCGTGCAGACGACATGCTGATTAATGGCTGAAAAGGCAGGAATGACATGCCACGGCTGAGATTCATCATGTTCTCATTAGAACACAGTTGTACAAATATGAAAACATGGCAGAAAAAATACTGTGAGCGAGTGATTTAGTAAGTGCCAGGCCGAGCTTAATGGAAGGGATCGCTGCAAATGAGGACAATCAAAGAGCGGAAAATGGCTCCCAGAGAGAGAAGAGCCACAGGAAAGGGAGGTTATTAGAGGGACTACGAGACAACACTAAGGAGGTGAGGAGCCAGTTTTGATTGGTGGATTTCTGAACAATGTACATACAATTTAGGCAATAAAGAGTTATGAAACATCTGGATAGGATGCCCAAGAATTCCCCAAAAAAGTACTTGCAATTCAACTACCAGAATTGAAAAGTTCCCCAGGGCAACAGGTTTTTCCCAGTAATGAGGGTGGTTCAAATGCAAGGAATAACATGATTTTTAGGGTTTTTTCCTAGACACTCAAAGATACCAACATACAAAGGTGGTGGTAAGATAGTTCACCAACAGGGGCACTTTAAAGGCAATACGCCCAGGAGAGAACATACACATGGGGAGAACATACAGACTCCACTGACACTGTATCGCTCATGATCATTTTTTGTGAAGCTCAAGCCCACAACATTGTGTCATTTTTCTAAGTAGCTGCCCTGGGGCACACTGACAGAGACGTGGCTGCCAGTCTGCGCCTACGTCCCTTCTGACCACCACCAAACACCAAACACACAACCACATTCATTCATTCATAGGCCATGTGGGTTAAGTGTTCTTCCCAGGGACACAACAAAAGTATATGCTTGGACGGGGATTCAAACCAGCGACCCCAAGGATGAACTCTTACTCACTTTGCTACTGATGCCCCCAAAAAGAAAAAAACATTTAACTTTACAGAAAGCAAGTAAATAAAAAAGCAGACATCCAACACAACAAAAAAATACAAATGTACACTATAGTCTGCACGGGAACTGTCACACTCCAGAAACACTGGGCCTCTGAGCGAATCTCTCCAAAGAAAACCAAAATCAATGTGTCAGCAAAATGTCAACAGCCCAAGAGATATACGACATAGTACAAACAACTCAAAAAATGTGAAAGGGCTGTCCAAGCAGGCGGTTCTGCAAGACCCCAGTGAGGTTACTAGGACAACTTTATACTTCAGCAGGCAGCGATAGAGTGAGTAGTGTGGGTGGAAAGGGAACAAGGGAAAGTAGAGTCAAGCAGCCCTTAACACAAAGTCAATGAGCATTTAAAACAGTGGCTACTTGACCTTGGTGTGTGATTTAGTGCTTCATTCACAAAAGCCATCGAGTGAGCTTTCACAATGGAGATGGATAGAGACCACTTATTTTCATATTTTCAGTTTGTTTGCTAAGACAACAGTTAGCAAATTTACTATATGTATTTCTTCACAACATAATCCCATAAGTGTTCAAATCTGAACTGACAAATTTGTTTATGTTCAGCAGGATTAATGGCTCAATAAAAGTGCTTCAGGGCATTAATTAGTTAGTTAATTAATTGTCATTAATCGTAGAAGTACCAAACTCAATCCAGTTTTGCATCGTCATGATATGTACGTGTGTGCAAAAGTTGAAAAAGATCCAGCAAAGACTTTTTGAGTTATTGCGTTCACAGTTTTGGCAAGTAATTAATTAATTACTTAATTAATATTAATCGTAGAAGTACCCAAATCGAGACAGTTTGGCGTCTTTATGGTATGTACCTGTGTGCAAATGTTGAAACTGATCCGGCAATTTGTTTTTGAGTTATCACATTCAAAGCTAGGATCTGCGGACCAACGTGATTTCATAATATCATCGTTTCGCCGATATAATTAAAAGAATCATAACATATAGCCCATTTTGTGGAACTCATATTGTTGGCATTAAAGGGCAGATAATCTCTCAACTAATCTGGGACTTAAATCTACCTCTGCCATCTGAGTTATGTTTGCTAGCATTGGTTTGCATTGGTTTGTCTGTTCAGATGAATTAATATCACTTGCTGTCTTTAAAGATGGATTATCACCTTTAGACACTCAAGTGTATTCTAGCACATCCAGCTCAAGATTATAAAAACATGTTGAGCCTGGTGAAAAAGGTTGATGAAATAACGGACCTGTTTGGCTTGGATGTAGAGCAGCATATATAATGTATTATGATTCCTCATAATGCTACAGGAAGCAATAAAACTAAGTGCTGGCAGTAAAACAAAGTCGTTCATCTCATCTGCAAAACCCTATAATAAGAGCTTCACTCGTGCGTCATCTGTCACATCTCCAGGATCTTAGTGTAAAAATATTCTTCTCAGACAAGGGACAGAGCATTATAAAAGGAAGGCTGTGTATCAAGAACCATCAAGTCATTAATTCATCTTCTTACAGCCATGGATTTGAGGTGGGGTACACTATGGACGACACCAATTCAGCTTCACAAATGCTTAGCCTTAGTTCGACAACGTATTCTTGACCCATCGCTACAACCAACAAACCAACCACAAACAGCCTTTTGACGAAAACACACCCTAATTAAAGATATACAATAACTGTCGTCCCCGACAGCAAGGTGTATATTGGCCCCATATGTCTGCCCCATATGTCTTCCTGCCCCATACGTCTGCCCCATATGTCTTCCTGCCCCCTACGTCTGCCCCATACGTCTGATACACTCACCAATGGGCACCTTAATCAGACATTGTGTGTTTTCTAAGAGTTTTAATATTGTTAATGAGCAATTAAGAGGCCCCGCCCCCAAACCGTGACAAACATGGGAAGGATCTATTTGACTTTTTTGATTTGTCTGGATGTTTGTGAAGAGTGTTTTTGCCAAATTTTAAAATTCCCTAAAACTACATTCTTCTTTCAGTCTATAGGGGGTGCTATAGGGGTAACTGCCATCATATTAGTCAGATGTGTTCAGGGCCGGGGGGTCATTAGGTATTTCAGGTTTGAGCCTAATCGGGCAAAATATGTGCAAGTTAGAGGCTGTCGAACTTGAAACTTCCTGTTTGCTGTAGGGTGGGGTCATAATAATATTTTATGTTGGGTACACTGTGGAGAATCACTGTACCAAGTTTCATTGCTCTCTGCCAAAGTAAGTGTGTCCAGGGTCCCGTAGGGGTCATAAACATGCTCATGCAGTAGCTGTGTCCACACGGAATCGTCACCGGATCCTTCAGAAAATCCAAACTTCTATTGTAATCCCTGCTTTTGCCATTTCTCCTCTTCAGCACATATACTTTGAGTCAAATGAATAGAGTTACAAACAACAGGAGACAAGGAGGAAACATTCAAGTTATTTCAGTTCTTTTTTAACCCGTTAGACATTCATTCAAGTGGGTCAGAAATTCATTCATTCAAGTGGGTCAGAAATTCATTCATTCAAGTGGGTCAGAAATTCATTCAAGTGGGTCAGAAATTCATTCATTCAAGTGGGTCAAAAATTCATTCATTCAAGTGGGTCAGAAATTCATTCATTCAAGTGGATCAGAAATTCATTCATTCAAGTGGGTCAGAAATTACCATTACTGGATCGTTTCTTTCAATAACTTTGTAATAAAAGCTATTTAATCTATTTCCCAAGATCTTTTTGTGACTGAATAGTTTACTACTGTACATCAGGTTTGAAAAGACCTGATGAGTAGACACTACTTCTGTGTTTTTAGTGATAGAAATATATAGTGTATCCAGCAAGACATTATTGGAGAAGCAAACCCATAAATGTAAAAGCAAAAATAATCTGTAATTGATTTGTATGTTTAAAAACTCTCTCTTAAGACAGTGGTCGGAGGCTTCATATAATTTATTTTATTACCAGTGGTTACAATTATTGTCTAATCAGTACGCTGGACACATAAGATTCAAGATTTTCCCAGAGCTGTTTTATGTGTAAGTAATTAATTCTTTAAAAGCAGCTCCCTGACTTACACAAGAGTGCTCAGTGGTTAGGGAAGGGGCAGTTTCACCCCATTTGCCCCGGAGCTGATATACATTTGCTCTGACACATACAATGAGAAGAAGTCCCAAGTCTTTTTCGAAGGCAGGTGCAAATAGAGGCAATGGAGGCTGCAGATTTCTGATGTTTAACTGTGTTGAGCTGTTTAATGATACAGAACAGAGATCCGGGAGTATTTAGAGGCTGGTAATTAGAGACCTACAGAGTCAGCCCACGTCCTGCCCTGCTGTCCACGAGAACAAAACCATCCTCTCCGGCCTTCAGTGTTGGCCCAAACACCAATATGTAGAATATCGATGTCATGTGAAGGATCAGGGGGTTCTGTAGCATTTGACCGGATGCATTTACTCTGTACATTTTACTAAAGCAACCATATGTTCACACTCAAGGCATAAAAGTGTGATCAGCTCAGTGTTCATCTACCCAATATATTTACTATCTCTCTTCTGTACATGTCAAAATCATTACAATCTAAATCTGATATTATAAATGCTAATGTTGCTAATGTCTTTTTTCCCACTAATGTTTTTGATAACACGCAAAAACTACTGAATACATTTGAATTACATTTTGGGAGTGTCTGTATCCAGGATTTTTTCAAAGAATGCCATATATTAATAACTTCCATTTATATAAGACACCCAAAGCGCTTTACATATTTCTTGTATTATTCATTCACTCTAAAGTCACACCTGATGATGGTAAGCTCTTTATGTAGCCACAGCTGCCCTGGGGCACACTGACAGAAGCGTGGCTGCCAGTTTGCGCCTACGGCCCCTCCGACCACCACCACATTCATTCATAGGCAATGTGGGTTAAGTGTCTTGCCCAGGGACACAACGACAGCGTGTGCTTGGACGGGGACTCGAACCACTGACCCTCTGGTTGAGGGGCGAGCGCCTGCCCACTGCACCACTGCTGCCCTGAGATATGGATTGTGACAATGACTAAAGTTGTCTCGTTTAACAATCGACATCCCAACATTGTATAGCCCTATACATGTTAATGGGCTAATATATAGGCTAATATATAGGCTAATAAATTATATAACACAGAATGCTAACACACTGAATCAATACACAACTACAGCATTGACAAGTTTACGATGACAGTGGTTAGCAGCCTCATATCCCTTCCCCCACCCTTCTCACAGAAAGTGCTCTAACGTAAACAAACCAGTTATTTGCCAATATGGGCTGATGTATAACATTTTTTGAGACAATGTGCTGTGCCAGATGACATTGTTTTAATAGGCTGATTTGATTCATTGCATTAAGATGACTGAATGATTTGAAGATGGCAGACAGCATGTATGACGTGGGTTTAGCATGTTCATAAACAATTCAATAGGATAACACAGGGTTGGGAAGTCTTGCAGCAGTTCTTCAAAAACATTACAATTCACTACACTAAATACACTAAATAGTACAAAATAATTACCATCAAAGGCTGTGCATCACATTTCAAGTGCAATTACTGCAGTCGGCATCCGCTTACACAGATAAAAGTATGTACGCAAACATTTACCTGAGATATGGATTGTGACAATGACTAAAGTTGATGGCAATCGACATCCCAACATTCTATAGCCCTATACATGTTAATGGGAGATGGGGGGCAGGAAAATGACTGTTGTTAATACAGAATTCTGGCCCCTGCCCCCATCTAAGGGTATGACATCATCACATTCTAGAACCTGCTACCCAGCAATAAAAACGAGCCAGATTTAGATTGTGATACTGTATAATATTGTGCAAATAAGGATGGTCATTATTTCAATCAACTACAAAAACTGCAGTTTAAAGTGTGTCTCTCAGTCAAGGTGGTTGTGCTGAATTGGTTTGGTCCTGAGAAAGTTCCAAATAAATATTTTAGTATTACATCAAGGTTTGTCCCGGTTAAATCCCACAGATAATCCTAGGCCCGAGGGTCAGGGGTCATCCTCGGGGGTCAGGGGTCGTACATGGGGTTGTTGAAGTTTCCCAGAGAGCTGTACTCGTCACTCTCTATCAGGGGGCCATAAGACGAGCGACTGAAAAGATCAGGAAAGGTCCATCAGTTAGAGCAGATGAGAGACACATGTAGCGTGTGGCGTGTGGAAATACCGATACCGAGAATTTTTCTTTCTTTGGCTGTTTCTAAACTTAAATATTAGAAATCAGTTTCAGCCATTTGTATATACCCTTAGAAATAATACATTGTAAACCAGTCCAACTAGAAATATGTGCATTCAACTCCCATACACTATTTCACATTGATACAACTTCAGATATCTCAGTGTGGAATAATCAAGCTTCATATACAAATCAAGAAAAGTAACATGAATTTTAATGATACAAGTGTTCAAGTATATGTAAAAACACTCACCGAATCCTGTAGTAGAAGAGCCCTCCCAGAACTAGGACCACTGTCACGATGAACACCAGCACTGCGACTATCCCTGAAGATACATATGAGAGTGACCGACCAATGAAAGGCTTGTTCAAAAATGTGACAGAAATGATATGTTTGTAGAGCGTGTTCTGTGCATGCTGTACTAGATTAGAATAGGGGCACTTGTAAAACAGTGGAACAACAGGCGGCAGATAATCCTTTCTGAATCATGCTGTGCCTGTTATAGCTGTGCTTCCTGTAAACAAATGTGTTCCTGGTTAAGTAGGTGAACTCTGACCTCAAGATAATGGCACGAGAAGTAAAGACGCGCCTCTGCATCATCATCATCATCATCATCATCATCATCATCATCAGTGCCCTGTCCTGACCTATCCACCTGTAAAAGGAGTTTTCCTTTGGCCCACATGAACAAAATATTTGTAAGGGTTTGTTTGTTTGTTTGTTTGTTTTTTAGTACACCAGAATGTCTAGAAACAGGAAATTGTTCAAGCATGATTTTCTGATTTATCGTGTTATATGGATATGGATATATACGGGTATATGGGTAGTTATATAGGATGTAGGATATAGGATATATATATAGGATATAGGATGTTTGTCTATCCTGACTCAAAACAATTCCTGAAGGATGGTTAAATTTGTTGAAGAGTAACTTCTTGAGAACTGCAGGAGGGTCAGAAATTCTACATACAACCAGACCTCACCTACATCTCCACAAATTATTTGGAGGGTTTGCAAGAAAAAAGCTTCTACCCTAATCCAGACACAATCTCAAGTGTTTCAGATTGCCAGAAGTCTAGAAAGTTCATGCCCATTGTTTGCCCAATACTACATTATTGCTGATAGCAGTTTAGTGCCCAGTGTAGTGGACTATCATCTCTTGTTCAGGTCATGCTGGACTTTGTTCAGAGTTTTGAGATCTGAATGTGTTTGTACTGCATGTGATAACGTCTGCCACTGTTAAATCACACTGTGAAATACATGACTTATAAAGTAGAATATATGGATTATCCATGTCAGTCGTCCTGCCTTAAAACCATGCGTAATCCGTAAATATGCAAGTCGTCACTCAGCCTGTTCACAACTGGTGGAATATTAGCCCAGACAACCCTCCTCTGTCCACCCTCTATCTCACAGGAAGTCAAGTTCTAATTCTGTAAATAATATATTATAGTTAATGATTATTACACAGCCTTTGGAGAAGCAGGCGAAATGCATGCAAAGCCATGGATGTGGCCAGTAATAATTGGATTATATACACATAATCTTTACAGTTAAAAGTCAATTCAAATGTTTCATAGTAATAATGCTGACACTGGGGTGAATCATTCAAGTGCACCAAACCACTTCATAGCTACATGGTGGAGGGTGGAGTAATATCAATGTAGTGCATCTCTAGATGACTTTAGTCCTAGTCCTTGTTTGCCCAGTTAAGATAAATAAGCATTAAATGAATGATTAAATCAGGTCAGCAGACACTGACATAAGACCATGCTCTTTTTATGTCTAATGCGACAATAGATTATTAGGTCCTGTTCCTCTCATTGTTTGGACCATGTGCCCGTTAAATCTGACTTTTGAGTGAAACTTGTGAAAATATAAAATCTTTATGCCCCAGTGATTTTACACCGTATGAAAGTAGGGCATTAAAGTGATGCCAGGTGACAGTAAATACATTCGGTAATTTGAGCCAAAAGTCAAATAGCATTTTATGGCTGGTATATTTAACAAGATCACGGGCAATACTTCTATTAACCATACAATTTTTTGGAAGAACCCACTTGCACTGAGCGCTTTGGGCTTCTCTTTGTTGGTGCTGGTGTGGTCAGTGGTGTTTGTTGCCCCTGATGTTGTGGTTGTTGCCACTGGAGTTGAGGGAGTTGCCTGTGAAGATGTGGTAGCTGTTGGTACTGGAGTTGTGGGAGTTGACCCTTGAGATGTGGTAGCTGTTGGTACTGGAGTTGTGGGAGTTGACCCTTGAGATGTGGTAGCTGTTGGTACTGGAGTTGTGGGAGTTGCCTCTGAAGATGTGGGAGCTGTTGCCACTGTAAATGTGGCATTTGCCTCTGGAGATGTGGTAGCTACTGCCACTGTAGTTGTGGCATTTGCCTCTGGAGATGTGGTAGCTGTTGTCACTGGAGTTGTGGCATTTGCCACTGGAGTTGTGGCATTTGCCTCTGGAGATGTGGTAGCTGTTGTCACTGGAGTTGTGGCATTTGCCACTGGAGTTGTGGCATTTGCCTCTGGAGATGTGGTAG